>JAADVL010000161.1:0-49297 GCA_023334995.1 Pythium sukuiense
CACCCATTAAGGGTGTGGACGGAGTGGGGGCCTGAAGAGCTGAAGAGCGAAATCGCGAAGTTGCGTCAGGGTGGAGAGGGTCAAAAGAACACCAAGGTCGTTGGTATTGGCCACTCCATGGGCGGATCCACCATGCTCAACGTCGAGATCAACAACCCAGGCACGTTCGATGGCATCGTCGCCTTTGAGCCAGTGCACAACGACGGCCGTACGACGCCTGAAGAAACGAGTGCTCTGACTGATATGCTGGCGTCGGTCACACTGAGTCGCCCAGTCGAATGGTATGCCAGGCAGTCGACTTTGGAAGGATTGGATGCGGAGGCTCATGCATGATTTGGATTTTGTAGGGATTCATGGGACGAAGTGGTAGACCACTTCAAGAATGGCAAGGCGTATCGCCGTTGGCATCCAGAGTCTGTGGACGCCTTTCTCGAACAGGGCGTGCGCAAGTTTGCTGATGGCAAATTCCGCCTGGCGACGCTACCATCCCAAGAAGCGGCCGCGTACTGCCACACGCGACTCATCATGGACTGGGCTCGCTTGGGGTGCCCGGTGACGCTGCAGTACGCAGAGCGCTCGCACTTCTTCAACTCCGCCGCTGCTCGAGATGCTGCCAAGCTCCACCCGGACAAGCTCTCCGTCGGCGAAGCCATTCCAAACACCACGCACTCGATGGTGCTTGAAGACCCCGACGCTTGCGTCGAGCGCATCTTGCTGGATCTTGAGAAGCTTCCCGTCTTCCGGCCAACTACTAACTAGACGCGCTAGAGGCAACTCTGGTGGTGAAGAAACCATGCTTCAATACAACTGAACGTGGTTGCTACTATAGCTAAGGCGTCCTGTGTTGATGTCACCTAGGATCCCCAACTTCATCAAAACTTAGGCTTATGCCTTCTGATTGCTCCTCATCTGAGGGTCTTCTATTGGAGCTGTTTCGCGATCGTGAGCAATGCCAAAGTTCAAGCAAAGCTGTTGATGGCTCTCACAATTAAAAATGACGGATCGCGTCGTGTTGCTCTTCTTCCACGGCGGCAGCTTCACGAAGGAGTGCTGGAAGCCCATCATCAAGCGCATCCAAGGCTCTGCACTGCTGCAGCGCGTGCCGTGTGAGTACGTGTCGCTCGACTGGCGCTTCCACGGCGAGCGCAGCGACTACAGCGTCGACGCCACGGTCTCTTTTATCAATGGCGACCGTAAGAAGCCCCGTGTGGACCACCCACTGCGTGTGTGGATAGAGTGGGTGCCAGTAGAGCTCAAGAGCGCGATCGCCAAGCTCCGTAGTGGAGATTCTCTGGGGAAGAGCAGGACGCGGATCATCGGAATCGGCCACTCGATGGGGGCATCGGCTATGCTGGACTACGAGATCCACAACCCAGGCACGTTCGACGGCATCGTCGCCTTTGAGCCAGTCAACAACCACGGCAAGTCCACGCAAGAGCAAGCCGACGCAGTGACCGACATGCTCGTGTCGATCACACTAAGTCGCCCAGGTGAATGGTGGGTCGTCTCTATCAGTTGGGTGTTATAGCGTGGGGAGGAAGCCACTGATCCGAGTATTGTGAACCGCAGGAACTCGTGGGATGACGTGCTCGCCCATTTCAAGAAGGGCAAGATGTATCGCCGCTGGCATCCAGAGGCGATCGACGCCTTTCTCGAACATGGCGTCCGCAAGACGAGCGATGGTAAATTCCGGCTGGCGACGTCGCCGTCTCAAGAGGCTTCTATCTACTGCCACACGCCGCTTGTGATGAACTGGGATCGCGTGCAGTGTCCCGTGACGATCGAATACGCCGAGCGCTCGCATTTCTTCAACTCTGCGGCAGCTAGGGACGTCGCCAAGCGTTTCCCGGGCAAGTACACGGTCGGCTCCATCCCCAACACGACCCACTCAATGGTCCTTGAGGATCCCGACACGTGTGCCAAGCACATTCTGATCGACCTTGAACGGATGCCTGTCTTCCAACCAAGTGCCAAGCTTTAGATTGAACGGACACAAGAGCTCTCGATAGTGAAGTGGAAATGTGCACCTGTATGTTGATATTCAAGGTTTGAAAAAGGAACACTCGGCTCGCTAGGCGGTGTCTGATGGACTCATGGTTTAGCCACATTTACTCGATGGCAATGGCAGCAGTCTCCATCTCCAGCGCCTTCTGACGTTCCATCATGACCGACGCGTCGAGGAACGACGGCATCGCGAAGTGGTCGTTCGGCTTGGATCCGTCGGGGATGGGCACGCCCCAGTCGCACTCCTGCTCGATGCCGAGATTGTTGTGGTGCATCTTGATGCGGAACCAGCCGTTCTCGCCCCAGTACGTTCCCCACGAGTTGCGGCCAATCCAGTATTCGGTCTCAGTCTCTTCATCAAAGCCCCAGCCAACCACCGAGATTTCGTGGTTGATCATCGGCATGAACACGTGCTCCTCGTAGATTCCTCCAGTGTACCCCACGAACTTGTCGGTCGCGTGGACACCACAGCCGATCGGTCCTCGCTTGTAAAGCTCTGCCTTCATGCGCTCGGCGCCGCTCACGCTGCCGTATTCAGACACATAGTACTTGGTGAAGCTCTTGATCGGCTCACACTTGCCTGGAGTAAACGACGAGTTGGTGGGCCAGCAAGTCTCACACACAGCGAGCTGGTCACACGCCAGATCCTTCGCCTGGTAGGCCTGGCACGTCTGGTCAGGGATACCGTGGCGGTGTGCGTACTCATACACAAGACCTGGATTTCCGCCTTCACACGAACCACCACCACGACAGTTGATAAGAACCTGCGGCGCGAGCGCGATCTCCGGCCACGTCGCGTTGCGCATGATCTTAATGCGGTCCGACAGCGCACTGGTCGTGCCCTGAGCCCAGCAGCTTCCACAGTACACTGGGATGTGCTGGTTCTTGTCCCACGTCACAAAGTTACGGCCGTCGATGTTGCGCCAGTCCCAGCTCTTGGGCAGCTCCGACACGTCCAGTGTCTCGTGTGGCAGTGGCGACGTCACGCGCTCGCCGTTAGTGAAGCGGAGCTTCTCACGGCAACGTGGCATGGACTTGGACACCACGACATCCTGCTTGGTCACATCCACCTCGGCCTCTACGACAACCGCTGCTTCTTCCTCCTCTTCCTCCTCCTTCTCCTCTGCCTTAGGCTCATCGATGGTGATGCGCGTCGGCCAGCCATTGTCACGAGGCACGCCGAACGCACACTCGCCTTCAATGCCGAGGTTGTTGACGCCGCGCACGACGCGGAACCAGCCCTGCTCGCCCCAGAACGTACCCCACGAGTTACGCACGACCCAGTACGGGATACCACGCTCCTCTCCGTATCCGACGACCGAGATGGCGTGGTCCACCTGCAGCGCCTTGGTCTTGTCTTCAAAGATGCCGCCTGTGTAGTTGAGGAACTCGTTGGTCACCGCCACGCTGCATACAATCGGTCCTCGCGCGTAGATCTCGGCCATCATCTCCTTCTCGCCGTGGGTCACGCCGTACTCGGACACGTAGTACGCGTCGTACGTCGGCTGCGCGAAGCAGCCCTTGTCGTGGTAGCAGTTGCGGCACACATCAATGGCCTTGCACGTGTTGCCCGTGTCATGGCCCGTGGCCGAGTACCGCTGGCAGCCTTCCTCGGGCACGCCGTGCTCGTGGATGTACTGGTACGCGACCAACTGGTCGCCGCCGTGGCAGCCTTCGTCCTTGAGGTCGCAGTTGAGCACGACCTGCGGACTGAGCACCACCTCTCGCGTGACGTCAATACGGGACTTGTTCTTGGCGGCGCCGCTACGTTCCTTCGCGATCATGATGCGGTCCGCGAGCGCCGACGTCGCGCCGAACGCCCAGCACGAGCCGCAGTAGTTGGGGATGTGCTGGTTGCGCGACAGCGTCACAAAGTTGGTGCCGTTGACGTTGCGCCAGTCCCAGTTCTTCGGAAGCGTGGCCATGTCCAGATATTCATGAGGACGTGGAGACGTCAGCACTTGCGTGCGGTTCTCGTGGCGCTGGTAGCAGCCGCCCTGGTGCTTGAACGCCGCAGCGACGTCCCCAGTGGACGCAGACGCATCCGCTGCCGCCATGTACAGCGCCAGGGATCCAACAGCGGCCATGTACTCACGCATGCCCCACATCTTCCTTTTCGTCTTCAGTTGTTGGCGTTTGCACCACCTTCTCTCTGTTTGTTGGTGTTTTCTTCCAACATTTCTTGTTGGTTGGCCCGAAGGTGTCGCCCATCCCAGAAGGATGCTTGATCTTGGTTTTTGTAAAGGTGTGCTGGAAGCGGGCAAGTCACAGATCCGTCGGATCAAAAGATCCATTTCTGACCGGTAGGATACCGGTTTCCACTTCAAGGTACAGTACCGTGACCTCTCGACTTCAAGTTGCATCAAAACCTGTTACCAGCATCAATCATTCAGTGCCAGTCATGATTGATGGAAGAAAGCAATGGTTAGTATGAGAAGTAGCAGCTTTTTGATTACAAGATGAGATGGAGGGGCTCATAGATGGTCTTCGCTCGACGTCGTGAGCGAGTGCGGCAGGTGGCCCGTCTCGTTCACAGCCATGACTTTCAGCGGGCGGTTGCGGCAGATGTCGATCCGCGTGACGCCGCAGTGGTTGATTTCAAAATGGCCCCACACACCGTTAGGATCCACTCGTAGTGCACGGCACAGCAAGTACCGGATGAGGTTGGCGTGGCACACGATCACGCGGAACAGACACTCGTCTTCTTCGCTGTTCTCGGCGAAAAATTTGTTGTAGGCTTCGTCCATGCGCTCCAGATCCTCGCGGTCCAGCTCCTTGTCCTCGTCTTCGTTGCGGTCCAGCATGTGGGCAGGCATTTGGTCGGTTGCAAATGGCTGTCCTGGCCAGCCTTCGCGCAATAAACTGGAGGGCTGTGGCGTGATCTCGGAGGACTCGATGTTCTTGCTAATCACGGTTGCGGTCTCCACAGCACGCGTAAGATCGCTGTGGTATAGCGTGACTTGCTGGTTGCGGGCTGGGCACCGGTGGTACAGCGTCTCGATGTATTTACCTGTCAACTCGGCTTGTTGTCGTCCCATTTGGGACAGCACTTGGTCGCAATCGGATACGTTCTTGGCATGGGCGTTGACATAGTGGCCGTGTCGTACGAGGATGATGTGTGTCATCTTCGGAGGAATAGCGTACACGAGCCCGCCACGCTTCACGGGTCTTTGGGGTCGGTTGACAGCCAGTCCTGCCATCTCCTCCCGTTCCTGACGCCTTGAGTGAGCCGAAGCATTCGTCGAACTCGCAGAAGGAGACACTGCAGGCTTTGCTGACGGATCTCCCGTCAAATCTGTGAGCTCCTTGACCCACGATGCCTGGTCTCCAGTCGACGATGCTGTGAACGAAAAGGATTTGACCCGACCGGTTTCATCTTTGCCTCCTTTCAGGGAGAAGTATCGACTCGGAATCAGTGGGTCGTAGGTCAGCTTCAAATCCCCGAGAATCAATTGGAGCGACGCCGATCCGTTTGCGTCCATTTCCAACACACAGTGTCGGGATTGGCGTGCGATACGACACTTGATCTGCAGTAATCACACAGGTGCGTCATCAGCCACGACCATATCTTCATTGATAGAAAACACATTCCGTACCTTGCCAAGGGAGCGGTTCACACTGGGGGATCCTGCACGTTCAATTTGCTCCACCACGGAGAGCTTGCCTTCGTACATCACGAGCGAAGAGATCGAGTCGTTGGATCGACGCTTCTGGAGCGTCGGGCTGAGTGTCTGTGATGTGTTGGTTCGTTTCCGAGATGCTGATGTCGCCGATGACGGCCTTTCTCGATCGGATCGACTATTTGGCGATCCATCTTTCTCCCGTCGCTCTGCCGTTGGCACGGGTCGTTGCAGTCTCACTGGCGTCACGGTTGATGTTGCTATAGCCAGCTCCTGTCGCCTAGAACCATCAAAATTCCCTTGAGCAATGGCTTCCAGTAGCCCGGAGAATCGTAATAAACGACTTACATGACTTGGGTCTTGAGCGAGTCTGTGGAATCGATGCGGCGCAAGGGCGGTGAAGACGGGGGAGCGGCTTCGACGCTCGGCATGGTCGAAGACATGCGGCTTTGTCAGAATTCGCAGGCGTATTTCACTGCACAGTCCTGGCCTGTCGGATCATGGCAATCACAAGCAATCGTCAGTCGTTGCCTCAGGTAGAGTGCGATATTTATACACACGCGCATGCACACATCGCCACGCTGATTCACGCGCGAGAGAGACATACACCGACTGGGAGGAGGGGGATTTGGGAGGGGAAGGAAGACCAATTGAGTGGTCCGCACGGGTGGATCTTAGCCCCGCACCACAGAATTGTTGAGTGAGGGAGTCCACGCCACTGTGCAGACGACGCTTCGATTTTTGCTTCGCATCCGCTCACCACCGACACGGAAAGAGCACGGAACGCCGTACTGCCACTGAGCACTGCGACGGAGCAAATCTCGACGGCGCCGTCCACTACGACAGGCGGGGCCATGTGGAGATCCAGCGCGCTGCTGGCTTCCTCTGGATGCGAGTCAATTATGCCGAGGAATGGTCGTCCGGGATCCCCATCCATCTGGACCTCTACTGCCACGCGGCCGCCCCGAAAGGACGGACGAGTACGTCGATGCTGGCTCCACGCGGATTACACGACCAACCCGCTCCCTCTCTTCCCTCCCCTTCCTTCCTCCAACCGTCTCCTCTCGGCGGCTTCGTAAATCTCCATCCCACAGCAGCAAGCACTACTTACCGTGCGTCTCCGTGACTCGTTCTTCCTCACTCGCGTCGCGTCCAACGGCTTTCCTGCGCGTCAATGTCTCGGTGGCAGTCTCCGGAGCGGTGACGATTCCGTTCTCAACCAAAATGCTTGAGTCCGCTTGACCCGCTCGCAGAGGTCAACAGATTCTGTGTGTGGGTGTCGGCGCTGTGTCTGTGTGGGGATCTGCGTCTCGCCTGCCGTGCAGGGCGTGTGCATACAGTGCCGTCGTAATACAGTAGTCGGACACTTGGTGTGCGTATACACGTCGCATTCACCACTGAGCCCTCCAACAGCCAGCGCGAAATGCCGGCAACAGATGCTCGCGCTCAGTGAGACTCGCGTCAAGCTTGTGGGGTGACTCACGTCCCTGTATACCTATGAAAACCAGCACCCTGCTTCACATAATCACAAGATAACACAATATCAGCTACTAAATACCTGTGACAATAGATATTACATCGGAAGATGATGTGGGCAATGCCTACCCGTGGGTTCTCAGATAGAGCCGTTCAGAGGCGGAGCGTCGAGTGTCCAGCGTGCTCACCGCCACACCTGTCACAACTGATGGTGAGCACCCATGAGCGCTGGAAGGTAAGCGGTGGATGGCCGAAGTTGAAGTTGCACGGGCTCTCCTAATCGAGGCTGAGGTATCTAATGGATCTCTGTAGATACAGAACACTCGGGCAGACTGAAGCTATTCGTTAGGGCTGTGCGCCTGTCCCGTCATGAGCAGGGCCGCCGGACCAAAGCGACTTCATGGCGGACAGGAAACCCGACGTGGATGCCTGCTGCGAGCGAGGCTCGAACGCGTGGCTTCGGGATGGGACCGCAACTGCAGTGGCGTGGACTGGCGGTATAATCAGCGTATCAATCAGCGACTGCATCTCAGGGGATGAGATTGGGCGTCCGGTGATGCGTGGCGGGACAATGCCGACGAGAGTCGCGGTACCGTACCCGTTGCTGTTGACGTGGGCAACTTCCCCGGCTCGAAAGACCACCGTGCCAGCGCCAGCGACGAGGACGTTGGCCTCGCGAGCCAGGAGATCCCGGGCGTCGACGATTCCCTTGCCCGCGACGGAGATGTTGGTCACGTTGACTAGCGCTCGGTGCGATGCGAACCGGATCTCGGCACACCCATCGGCCATGCAGTTCACGTAGTTTGCGTGGAGGTCTCTGTCGGAGATGACCGTGAGTTTGCCTTCGCCGCTTGCTGCAAACAAGAGCTGGTCGGCTCGAATGAAGTTGGCGCTGATCCTGACGGTTCCCTTTCCAACTGCACTCGCCGTGATTTTCGCCAGCACATCAATCTCTCGTGTCTCGACTTCAATGTCACCGAAGCCTGCAGTCTCGATCTTGATCAATGGAGCCTTGAGCTTATCCATGATGCAGCGCAGGGAGCCGACTGCACTCACGTTGCCCTCAAAATGATCGCGCGCCGTCACTGTCGACGCAGTGAACTGGATGAGGCCTCCTCCATGCGGCTCCAGCGTGAGCGAGTTGACGTTCATGTCCGAGCTGGACGTGACGAACACTTCACACTCCCCGGCTTGGTGGATGTGGACATCGGCATACGGATCGTTTACAAGCAACACTCCGTCTTCCAATACGACCTTGCCGTTGCCACGAGCTTCAAAGACCCGTAAGGCGAACGGCGACGGTAGAAAGATCTCCACAAGCACTGCCGCATTCTTGAGGCTGTGAGAGAAGATCTCGAGTCCTGTATCACAGTGCACTCGTACTTCAATCGCCTCGATGTCATGGCTTGTAGTCGAAGTCAACCGAACACCCGCGGCCACGCCTGCCACGAAGCTGACGAAGGTCAAAATCGGGGCGTTCACAACGAGATGGTCTACTGCAGGCGGCACGTGAGCACTTGGTCCTTGGAGGATCTCGTGGAAGCGCTGGTAGCGAAGCTGTCCATCTTCTTTGACTTCATGCACCGGCAGGCTGCGCAGATGAATGGCCATCAGTGGCGAGGGGTTGAGGTGGTCGAAGTGGCTGGTCATGGTCCTGTCGTATTCGGAAGCGTGGAGAAGAAGTGAGGGAGGAAGGAAGGAACCTCAATGCTGTCTTGGGGACAGAGAAGAATGGAGGCGAAGGGTGTTCTTGATTGGCGTGTTGAGCACATAGATGCGTGGCCATCGCAAGCCAAAGCAGAAACACAGCGAAACGAAGAGGAGCTCTTCAAGAATCTCGGGATGGATACACCGTGGCGGTGCGAACTTAGCCCACGAAAAGAGTCTAAAGTACGTACTTAGTGAAATCGACCCACCAACTTTTTCCAACAAAAAAGTTCCAGCGAATCGGCATCATGATGCACGACGAAGACGACGATTGCGGCGACGAGTTCGTTGGATACAACGAATGGGCCGTCGCGACGCTCGGTGTGGAGCTCTTTACGGACTTCGTATACGACTATGACGACGGCGAGCGCGGCGTGTTCGTCGCCGAGGACATCGCGCCACAGACGCTCGTCGTGAGCGTGCCATTCGCGTCATTATTGACGTTGGAATGGCTCCAGGAGCAAGCGATTCAAGGCCACGTTGTGTACTCCACTGTCGCGTTATTCCGGCCTCTCATTGAACAGCCACGCAGCGAATGGGATCCGGAGATGGAGGACGACGTGCTGGCCATGGCGCTGCTGTACGAGCGCTTCGTGGCTCGCGTGGAGTCGCGGTGGCATCCGCATCTGCAGCTTCTCCCGAAGAGCTACGACAACTTGCTCTTCTTCTCAGAGTATGAGAGCCGTGGACTGAGAGGTAGTAACACGTTCTACCTGGCACAGCAGATGCAGCGCAAGGTCCACAGCGACTATGAGGGGCTGAGCGAGACAGCGATTCCTGAGATCATCCGAGCAGCCCAGGTCATTGTGGGGGATATCACAGAGACGACGCTGGTGAACTGCTTCTCGTTGGATCAGTACAAGTGGGCACTGTCAACGATCTGGAGCCGCTTCGTATCATTGAAGATGCAAGACCACGGATCTCTACCCGTACTCAAGGCCATGGCACCGGTGTTTGACATGCTCAACCATGATCCGTACGCCGAGGTTTCTCATGGGTACAATGCAGAGACGCACGCTTTGGAAGTCGTGACACACCAACACGTCGGCGCCGGCACGCAGCTCTGCATTAACTACGGGGCCATGTCCAACCACAAGCTAGTCACACTGTACGGATTCGTTGTGGTGGACAATCCATTCGACACTATCGACCTGTGGATGCCCATGGATCCAGCGTCGACATCTCAGTTTGAAGCTAAAGCCCAGGCCTTGCGAGAGCTAGGCATCGACCATGAGACGACGGCGTTCGAGCTCTCGGCGGATGAAGACGATTTGGACCAAACGCTTATTCTGACGGCACGCGTGGTGGCGTTGGAGTGCAAGGATGAAGGCGAGCTCCATGAATCCGTAGCAAAAATCAAGGACGGAGAGATAGTCACCACGGAGAATGAGGTGCGCGCGCTGAGTTCGCTCATTTACACGCTGGAGGCGACATTGGCGCAGTATGACACGTCAACTGAGGCGTTTGCAGAAGGCAGTGACGATGAAGCGGATGAAGTACGAACGCGGCATTTGTCGATGGCCAGGACCGTGTGCGAGAGCGATCAAATTATCTTCTCGAGCACAATCGACCAGCTGAAAGCGATGCTGTGGCAAGTGCTTCAGGAGATGAAGGCAAATCAAGTGAAAACCACTGCTAAGTAAAGTGAGGAAGTGACGGGTAAAGTGAAATCGGAGAAGATTCTATTCGTGTTTGTGTTTCTGCATGATGCACACGCCTGTGCTCCCATAACTCTGGATTATGGACACGCTGGCGTCTTGAACAGCTTCACGTGCTTGGCGCTCTTGCCCTGAACGAGGACCTCGTCGCCCGAAGCCGAAAAGGTCACGCGCTTGATAGCATCTTCAAAGGCGTTCTCGATGGCCGCGTACTCGGTGCCCGTCGCCGTCGAGATGAAAATGAGCTTGCGATCATGAGCAGCCACAAGGATCTACAACCACACAAACTCAGTATGTTGGCACGACTCCTGACCACTAACGACACAGGTGCGACAACACCACGACACTCACCTTTCCGTTTGGCGTCATGTCGAGGGCGTGGAGAGCCTTCTTCTCGCTCGTCTCAAATGCCTTGATCAAGCGTGGATCCTCCATCTGCGCATACCTCACTACAGTAGCCAAGATCATTTCGTCAGCTCAGAGATATTCAACTTCAGCAAGGTTCTTCCTACCAACGCACCGTTGATGTCCCACAGGCGGATGGAGCCGTCTTTGCACGTCGTGACAATGCGGTCGACAGGGATCGTCTCCGAGCCATTGAACGACAGGTCAATGATGCCAGTCTACAAAGCAGTGATCAACGTTAGTCAACCATATCCGTTGCCACCATCATCCAATGAAGAAACGTACGCGGTGGCCGTGGAGCGACATGATCTTGTTGGCCTTCTTGAACATGCCGTTCTTTTCGCGCGTGATCTCAAAGATCTTCACTTCGGGCGTGTACGCCGCCACAGCGATGTAGCGGTTATCCTTGGACGCCACGCAGTGGTAGTTGGCGACTTGGTTAGTGTTCACGACCTGCAGCAGCTTGCCGTTCGAGTCCCAGAACTTGACATCCGTGTCCGAGTCGCCTGCACAAGTCACGATCGTCGCCCACTGGCCGATGTCGTTCATCAGAATCGAATGCACGTCCTTCTTGTGGTCAGAAGTGAACTCCTTCACGAGCTCCGGCTTGACCTTGAGCTTCTCTGTGGATTCCATACAAAGAGCACGGCGTCAAGCTCACGGACACCCATCAGTTTGGCTCAGTAACACTTACGGTAGAGTTTGACGAGGCCATTCTGGGTCGCGACGACGAGCGTGCGTCCGTCCGAGCTGAAGTTAAGCGCCGTCGCGTGGTCGTACTCGAGCGTGATGAGGTGGGGCTTGGCCTTGGGGTCGTTCAACGCGTCACGCAGGAACACTCGCACGACGCGGTCGGTACTCGCCGTCGCGATGAAGCGGCCATTCGGGCTGTAGGCGGCGGCCGTGACCGCAAATTTGTGACCCTTGAGTGCGTGGACGAAAAGTGGGTGGCTCGTGTCGATGTACTCGCTGCTGGTGTCGCTGGACGCGCCCTTCTTCTTGAGCTCGGCCGTGATGTCCACCTTCTTGGGCTTCTGCTTCTTGAGGAGCTGCTGCTGTCGCTCCAGCTCCTCCTGCTCACGCTTGGCCTTGGCAATACGCGCCGCTTCTTCCGCCTTTTGCTTTTGCTGCTCCGTGTAGAAGTAGTACGCGCCTGCAACCCCCACAAGCATCGCAATGAGCACAAGCAGAGAGTCCATTTTGGCTGTTGGGTGGATTGGATCTGTGAGGATCTTCCGAGGTTGACATGCAAAGGGACATGAAGCCAGCTTATGTTGCATGGAATTTGCAAGTTGCGCGACCAACATGTGGTTATGTTGCAGCAAAACATGTTGCTTGAAGGACCAGCTACATTCGAACAACACCACATCTGAATCGTGAGGCCAACGAGTCCTTCGCTTGATTCCAAACTTCACCGCACACCATGGAGAAGGAGTCTGGAGTGGAAAGCAGCATGATCACGAAGTGCGTGGATTCCTGAGGCATTTGGCTTCCTGTGCTTGAAGACGTCTCTGTTTCCGTCGTAGTGCGTCACGAACTGTTCACGTCAACGCTTTGCAAAACACTTGGGATGACTGGCGGGACCGGTTCTTCAATGTCCTCTCTATTTGCATATTCATGTGCTAAGTTCGCACCCTTGATCTATTCTACGCGCCATTTCGCCTTATATGACCTCTATAATCAAATATATAGTGAGCTGCTGACGTGTTCAGCAGCCCCTTTCAGCTCATTTACCAAGTCGACCAGACAGCCACAAGCAATCATGAAGTTCGGCAACGTTGTCGGCATTGTAACGGGCGGCGCCACGGGTTTCGGCCGTGCGTTCGCGGAGCGTGTGCTGGAGAATGGCGGAAAGGTGCTTATCACGGACGTCAACATCGAGCAGCTCGAGACCACGGGCCAGGCGCTCGCCTCCAAGTTCGGCAAGGGTAAGATCGCCTGGACCCGTCAGAACGTCGTGGACACAGACTCGTGGCTGCGCGTGTTCGACTACGCCACTAAGTACTTCGAGCTGCCAGTGAATGTGCTTGTGAACAACGCCGGCATTGCGGGTGACATGTCGTATTGGAATGAGGACACCCCGCGCTCGTGGGAGTCGGTGATCACTATCGACTTGACTGCGCTCATGCGTGGGGCGCAGATCGCGATCCAGCAGTTCAAGAAGACGCTGAATGGCAAGGAAGGCGTGGTCGTCAACCTTGCGAGTGTCGCGGGCTTGCACGGTGTGTTTTACACGCCCGAATACTCGGCCGCCAAGCACGGTGTGATCGGCTTCACGCGTTCGTGCTACCCGCTGAAGGAGCAGGCCAACATCCGCGTCGTCGGCCTGGCGCCAGGCTTCGCCGAGACTGCCATGGGCCGCGCCGCCGAGGAGAACATCCCAGAGCAGACTGCTGCGATGGGTGGCCTCGTTGAGGTGAGCAAGGTCGTGGACGCCTTCCAGTTGGCTCTGTCGGACGAGACCAACCCAGGCCGTATCATCCGCATTGTCAAGTCGGGCTTCGGCTACTACCGCTTCCCGGGCGACAAGGCGCTCTACCCAAACACCAAGCTCTAGAACGAACCCACACATACAGAGAGCTGTCCGTAATACGTGTATGTCTCCCCATGCAGTCTCCACGATGGCATTTCGTTCCTGGCGATGGCCTTCCACACGGAAGTGTTCACGTCAACACATTAGGCCCGTTCTTCAACAACCTCTATCTTTTGATGCATTACCATAAGTTCGCAATGATTTTCCAGCCAACCTGCCATAATATATACCCTCCGCCTTTCTAGGTGGTAGCTGTTCATTTGAGCAGGTCTGATGTCAAAGCACCAGAAACTCAACCGCCATTTCCAATCTCGACACAACTCCAAGACAATCATGAAGTTCAGCGACGTCGTGGGTATCGTGACAGGTGGCGCCGCGGGCTTTGGCCGTGCATTTGCGGAGCGCATTCTGCAGGACGGCGGCAAGGTCCTCATCACCGACGTGAACGCGGAGCAGCTTGAGGTCACGGCGAAGGAGCTTGCCGACAAGTTCGGCAAGGTGAATGTGACGTGGACGTTCCAGAATGTCGTGCACTCGGACTCGTTCCACCGCGTCTTCGATCACGCAGCCACGTACTTCGGACAGCATGTGAATGTGCTGGTGAACAACGCTGGCATCGTCGGTAACATGACATACTTTTACGAAGACGCGCCGCGTGCGTGGGAGTCGGTCATCGACATCGATCTGACGGCGCTGATGCGCGGTGCCCAAGTCGCCATTCAGCAGTTCAAGAAGACTCTTGGTGGTAATGAAGGCCTCGTTGTGAATATTGCCAGTGCTGCCGGTTTGTACCCAACGACGTACTCGCCAGAGTACGGCGCCGCGAAGCACGGTGTGATTGGCTTCACTCGCTCGTGCTACCCACTGAAGAAGGAAGCCAACATCCGCGTCGTCGCTCTTGCTCCTGGATTTGCCAAGACTGCTATGGGTGACTTGGCGGAGCGCGTGCTGCAGGCACACGTTACTGGCATGGGCGGTGTGATGGACGTCAGCAAGGTGGTTGAGGCCTTCGAGTTGGCTGTCAACGATGAGACCAACCCAGGCCGCGTCATTCGCATCGTCATGGGCGGTCACTCGTACTACCGCTTTGCCGGAGACAAGGCAATCTACCCAAACGCTAAGCTCTAAGGTCTAGCTGCCGCCGTGTTCCTGGGAATGCTGAAAATTAAACAAAAATGATGAATGTGACATGCTGTTTCAACCCCCAAACTACTAGAGCCACGACATCCGTACCAAGTCATCCACGGCCCACGGAGGACAGGGCCATCTGAGTTGAGACTCGACTGCATTTGCTTCCTGGGTCCTTGATGGACATCAGGCGGGAAGCTCCTGATTTTGAAGGGTGCCTTTGGATCTGTTCACGTCAACAGAAATGGTGTTCAATCGGCCCCTTGTTTGTGCGGAACCTGATCACGCGGGTTCTTCAACTACCTCTATCATCCCATATCGAAATGCTAAGTTCGCCATAGCAAAGACGGTTATGCAACTGTAACCAGCACCAAAACCTTCGATAGTTGAAATTATCGAACTGTACCAGTGGAGCTCTTCGGCCAAGCGGATGGATTTCTTGGTCAAGCACCAGAAAACTCAAACCATTTCCAATCTTGACAAGACGCTCGAAGACCATCATGAAGTTCAGCGACGTTGTGGGTATCGTGACGGGCGGCGCTGCGGGCCTCGGCCGCGCGTTCACGGAGCGCATTCTCCAGGGCGGCGGTAAGGTGCTCATCACCGACGTGAACGTCGAGCAGCTCGAGATTACGTCCAAGGAACTGGCCGCCAAGTTCGGCAAGAGCAAGATCACGTGGACGCACCAGAACGTTGTGGACACGGACTCCTGGGTCCGTGTATTCGACAGCGCTGCGCAGTACTTCGGCCTGCCTGTCAACGTGCTGGTTAACAATGCGGGCATCGCCGGAGACGCGACGTATTTCAAGGAAGACATGCCGCGCACGTGGGAGTCGGTCATCGACATCGACCTGACGGCGCTCATGCGCGGTGCCCAAGTCGCGATCCAGCAGTTCAAGAAGACGCTGGGCGGCAAGGAAGGCCTCGTCGTGAACATTGCCAGTGTCGCTGGCCTGTACCCCGTCACGTACTCGCCTGAGTACGCTGCAGCCAAGCACGGTGTGATTGGCTTCACGCGCTCGTGCTACCCACTCAAGAAGCAGGCAAACATCCGCATTGTTGGTCTTGCGCCAGCCTTTGCCAAGACTGCGATGGGTTACCTTGCGGATGAGCTGGTCCCAGGCGAGACGGCTGCGATGGGCGGCATCATGGAGGTGAGCAAGGTGGTCGATGCGTTCGAGTTGGCGGTAGCCGACGAGACGAACCCTGGCCGCATTATCCGCATCGTGCAGAGCGGCCATGGTTACTACCGCTTTGCAGGTGACAAGGCGATCTACCCGAACGCCAAGCTCTAAACATGTAGCGCAGAGACCTGCACTACGAAGTCGTCCTCATCTCGTGCTCCTCCCATCAAAAACCCATGATAAAAATGTAGTGCGCGCAGACATTTGTTGTGAAAATGATTCATGCTGGTTCATATCTGATGCGTCTACAGAGCATAGCTCCGTACTGTATGCCTCACGAGAGACCAAATGGCGACAAGAGCAGCTTCCTTCTGGATAAATAGAATACAGGAGTGTGCCCAGCCAAACTGGAGGGCTCGTTCGACTGGTCTCTGGTGGTGGAGAAATGTGTATGATGTGCTTGCGAATACTGCATCTGTGTGTGAGTGTCTGGGGTTCTAAAAGTCCGCGAACGGATCCTTGCCGTTGTAGACCGGTACAATGGCGTCTTCACACGAGTCCGGGTACGGGTCAAAGTTGGACGTGTCGTTCGCAGTGCCCACCTTGGGGATGATCGGGGCGGCTCCCTTTCGTGCCAGCAAGTCTTCCCAGCTCACGCCGCCAAAGAACTTGTGCTTCTTGATGTCCTCGACACCGTTCTTCAGACAGCCATATCGCTTGGTGAGATCGGCCGTGAGCAATCGCTTGATCAAAGCCTTGGCATTTCGGTCGAAGAATCGAGGAAAGTTGAGCTTGCCCGAGAGAATCTGCTGGTAGATGCCCATCGGGTCGTCGTCACAGAATGGCGGCTGGCCGGCGAGCATTTCGTACATGAGAATGCCCAGCGTCCACCAGTCGACGCCCTTGCCGTGGCCCTTGTTCAGCAGGACCTCGGGAGCGATGTATTCCGGCGTGCCACACAGCGTGTACGTCTTGAACGCCACTCGCTTGGCAAAGCCAAAGTCCGTGATCTTGATGTATCCTTCCGAGTCCAGCAGCAAGTTCTCGGGCTTGAGATCACGGTAGATAAAGTCTTGACTATGCAAGTACTCGAAGATGGACACGACCTGCGCGGCGTAGAAGCGCGCGGTGTTGTTGTCGAAACGACCGGCTTTCCGCAGATGCGTGAAGAACTCGCCGCCGATCACGTACTCGAGCACCATGTATAGATACTTGGTGTCCTGGTAAGTGCCGGCCAAGTTGACGATGAACGGGTGGTCGAGGCACAGGAGGATCGACTTCTCAGACAGCATGTGCTCGACCTACATCAATCAAATCCAGCACTGTTAGACCAATCAAACACAGGAACATCAATCACAGATTCGCTGACTCACCTGTTGTAAGCGGATGATCTCAGCCTTCTTTAAGATCTTGATAGCCCAGTACGTGGTCGTGCCCTGATCAATCATCCACATAGTTAGTCTCATCAATCAATGCCCTGCATCAATCAGAGACGGAATGCCGTACCTTGTGTGTTGCAAAGCGCACTCGGCCGAACGAGCCCGTGCCAAGCGTGACGCCCATGTCAAACTGCGAGGCGTCCAAGTGGCCGACGAACTTGTGGTTCTTGCTGCTCGTAGAAAGCGTTGCAGGCCCGGAGCCTGCGCTGGAGGCGGCAGGCGCAGCCATTTTTCCTGCGACTCTTCTCTACTGTCGGTGGTGTTTGATGCTGAGCTGCCCACTGATGATCTTGGAGACTTGACGTGCAGAGTCTATCGATCGATCCCGTCCGTCAGTCTATCCTCTGGTCTGTCGTCGTCGGGTCTATCCGTCGCTCCAGTCTTTAGACTTTAAACCACGTCCGTTTCTTCCTGTCGCGGCCAATTCGTTTCTTTTCCTCTTCGGCTCTTCGGCGATAGAGCTGTGCTGACGGGAGCGTGGCGTGGCAGGACAAGCAAGCCACTTGCAAGGAGAAGCTACGCGTCTAAAGATAGATGGATCTGCAGCGCCGCAGCACAGGACCTCGCGCAGTTATCTTGAGCGCGCCGCGATCCATTCACTCACTTCGCACGAAGTTAACTTTAGACCCCACGTCGATAGGAATAAACGACGTCGCTTCAGATAAAGGTAGACGGTGAGATGTTCTGAGTACGCGACGTCTCATTGGCTGCCGCCGGTTCGAGGTCTAAAGTTAGACGTGGCCGGTGGCCTTCAGACAAATTGACTCTCGCTGGCTTCACGGCTTCGAGACCGCAGACCAGAGTGGCCTTTCGTGCAGGCAAGAGGCGAGAACAATGCAGTGCCTTCTTTCCCACTTCGTGTTGGAAACGCCTTGCCTTCAAAGTCTAAAGCTCACTTTTCCACGGTTTGCTCTCCGCGCCTGTTCGGCGAAAGATGCGTCGCTTCGCCTATATATCCTATCGTAGTTTATCTAACTCCAATTACGACACCTATAACTTGAATTTATTGCTTTAACAAGTTAGACTGCTTTGACAGGACGTGAGTAAAACTGTCGAATTTGTAGACTCTGAGTGGGTACTCGAAGCGTATCCATCCACAGGATGGCTTCACGAACGCCGACGACGAGGTCATGCACGTCGTTCGTTCGGAGGTCGCAGCGGAGCTGCTGAGTGAACAGCGTGTCAGTACCCTCGTAGGCGGACAAGAAGACGCGTCAGCCTGTCGGCCCGCGCTTCTTCGGATCTTGGCGTGGCGTCCGACGTCTGGTAGAGAGCTGCCAACTAGGAAGGTCTCCGATGTGAAAGTCGACGCCGATGGTGACGTGGACGTGCCTAGAAGACGCAAGAGGCAGCGAAGAAGCCAATCATCGGATGAGGAAGACAGTGGGGACCACAGGGAAGTGCTGTGCGTGCTGGAGACCACGCTGGCGGGAGATGTCGCAGCCACGGGCACGCAGGTGTGGCGTGGGTCCTTCGTTATGGCCGAGTTCATCCAGTCAAGAGACGTATGATACCGTACAGTATGCTGCCTTGGGGTGCCATATCACAAGCTAACGCTTTGAATGTATGCAGAGCGAATTCCGTGGGATGGTCGTGCTAGAGCTGGGCTGCGGCGTCGGTCAGTGACCTCTCTAGCTGTTGCAATGCCCTCGTCACTTACTGGATACTGGGATGTTTGCTTCTGGATTTGTGGCGATCGCGGCCGCACGAGTGGCTCGGTTGGTGTTTGCGACGGATGGCGATGCAGCTGCACTTGCTGTGTGCGAGCGAAATGTGCGCCGGAACTGCGAGGAACACGGCGCCGTTCGAGTTCGCTACTTGGACTGGGAGGACGAGTCCACGCCGGAGCCATCGGGTGTTGAGAAGCAGTTCCGATGGGCACAGGAGGATCACAATACACTGCAGCGCGGAGTCGATTGGATTGTGGCGAGGTGAGTTCATGTGATGTCTATTGATATGAGATGTGGGGCTCATGTGCTGCTGTGATGGGACATAGCGACGTGTTTTACGATGATGAGGTTACGGATCTCTTTCTCGACAAGCTACATCGGCTTCTCCTCCAGCATTCCAACGCACGCGCAGTTGTCTCCGTGGAGAAACGCGTGGTGTTCTCTGCAGTCACGTTGAGTGAGATCTCGCTTGGCTACGACGCATTCCGCGCTCGCCTCTGTCCTCACGAGACCACCAGCCACACGACCCACGCAGTCAGCACACTGTCATGCTCTGAGTGTGCACAGGACGACCACGACCACCATCCCACGACTCGCTTCGTGGCCACACTGATTCCAGTGGACCTCCTTCCCCGTGTGTACCAGTACGAACGTGTATCCACACTCGAGGTCTGGGAACTCCGTGCCGTATGCCAAACGTAGCTCTTCGTCGAAATGTAGCCGTACTGCATTAGGGTAATCACTGAACTACCGATCCAAATCCGCGAAAGGTCGTCACTATTTGCACGCTGTGGATTCCATCTCCAGGACGATCACTAGTCGAGGGTCTGGGCATCATGTTTCCGGACGTCCCTGCGCGTGTGTATGACTGGGCCCTGCCCATGTCGCTGAGTGCCGACGCAGCGGCCGACGGCGCCAGTGACAAGTGTCTGCTCTTCACGGACGCGTACGGGCGGCTCATGCAACTCGTGCTCGCAGCGACAGCGCTCGTGGTCATGTACATCAAGCGCAAGCTCGAGACGCCCATGCGGCCACTGCGTGTGTGGGCGCTGGACCTGAGCAAACAATGCTGTGGCGCCTTTCTCGTCCATTGTCTCAGCATCCTGCTCTCCATTTTATTCGTCGCTGAGGCTGGCAACAATGACGACGAGGTAGGGGAAAACGAGGGCTTCTTACCCATATCTACACGCCTTTATCTGAGTGACTTTTAATCTTGTAGTGCGGCATTTACTTCGTAACGTACATGCTGGATACGACGTGGGGTGTCGTGCTCGTGCTCGTCTTTCTACGGCTCACCCATGCTGTCGCTGAGCACATGGAGTGGCAGGACGTCGTCGAGAGTGGCTTCTACGGGGAGCCGCCGCAGCTGTCGATCTGGGCCAAGCAGCTCGCAGCCTACGCGTTTGCTGTACTCATGATGAAGATTCTCGACTCGCTACTCATTCTCTGGTACTACGATAGCATCGCGGCTTTTGCCACAGCGCTCTTCAGCTCCTTCACGCATCACCGACACTTGGAACTGCTACTCGTCATGATCATCATCCCTGGCTGCTGCAACTCGTTCCAGTTCTGGGTGAGTGCCTATCAAAACGAAGATATTTATCTGCTCTTCTTCGTCCGGCTATTGACTTGGCTGTGTGTCCCTACATGTAGATTGTGGACTCGTATCTCAAGTGCGACGGCTCCCATTGGAAGTACTTCACGGCACTCGTGACAAGCGACGACGAGCAGGAACGGCCTGTGAAGCCGCTACCACAAGAAGCTCCGTCGATGGTCGTGGGGCCACAGCCTACGCTGTTACTTGCATCTGCGAAGAGCGTTTCGTACGACTCTGCGGGCAGCATGGCTCACAGCGTGTCGTCAGCCCAGCCCACAGACGTGTCGTGAGCCCCCTCGCAACCCACAATGCAATGCTGTGCTTCTGTGTATTCATTTATCAGTCTTTCGTTGCTTGTTGTTTGGATTCATTAGTGTGACTGGCGTTCGCGTTGGAGCTGGGCACGTCGGTGCTGGATCAGCTCGTCTACGGACATGCCGTTCGTCGTCACTGGAGGTGGCAGACCTGAGCTACTTGCAGGGGACGGGGCCGGCGATGACGACGCAGAGGAAGACGATCTGGTACTTGATGTGAGGTCGACAGTCCGCATTGCCGTTGCCTTCACGTGGGGCTGGGCTGATGGCGTCGGCGTCGTATCTCCACCCACACCAGACGTCTTTGGCGTCCCTGCTGCGTTTTGGCTGGCTTGACTGGACGACTCCGCGTTCCGCAAGGCCACGATCGAGGCATTCACGAGCCGCTGCAACGCGTGGACTTCCTTCGCGAGCCATTTCGCTGGCTCGCCGAGCTGGTCGGCACCTCCAGCAGACTGGAACGTCGCCTCGGACGCTTCGCTGATCGCCGTCACGAGCGTCTTGATCTTTTGCTCCATGATCGTTTGCACCGCACGTCGTTCTTTGACCAGTGTGTCACAGCGGGCTTGGAGCTGTGGGTCTCCATTACGAGCAGATCCAGCTCCCGGATTCTCTTTCAGCCGTTTGTTTTCCACCTCCAGAGATTCCATTTGACGCTTGAGAACGTGGACTTGGTCCTTGAACTGCTGCTGCTGCGTCCACGCCATCGACTTCACGCGTGCCTCCATCTCTACTTGCACGAGTTTCTCGAGACGGTCTCGCAGCAGATACTCAACGGAGACCTTTTCAGCCTTGACGTCTTCGAGCTCCTTCGCGAGTCGCTGCTGGTCCGCTGCGTGGGTATCCACCAGACGCGACAGTTCGTGGATCTTCTCCTCGGCGGATAGAAGCTGTTGGTCACCACCAGTTCGTCCACCCACGACGTTTACGGCGGAGGCGTCGGCAGCTTGCGAGCGATACTGCTTATGGGTGATTAACAGTTCGCTGCGAGTCGCTATACTTCCAGGAGATCCGCTTGGGTCGCTCCACGCCTCGCTCTTTGATACACCACTCGATCCTCCTGTCTGCTCCATCGTCACGCGCTGCAAGTGGATCAGGTGCGCTGTCTTTTCATCCAGTTTCTCTTCCAGCTCCTTTTGGTGGCGGTCGTAGGCGTCCAGCTCATCCTGCAGTGCCGTGATCTGCTCATCTCGCTCGTTCAGGCGCTGGGTCAGTGCGATCATAATGTCTCGCTGCTTGAGTAAGAGTTGTTTGTAGCGGTCGACTTGAGCCTTCTCCTCTTCAATGCTCTCTCGCTCCTTCTCCAGGTCCGCGAGGCGGCATTCGTACTCTTTCCTGATGCGGTCTTGGTGTTCCTTGATAGCTTCTCGAATGATCGGGTCTTCGGCATCAAATCCTCCTTCTCCAGCCATGGCCAAAAACACCGCCTCGCCATTTTCAGAGACCATCCCTGCCGCTGCTGCTGCACTAGCTACATTTGGATCTCCAGCGGCAGCGCCTCCTCCACCACCTCGACGCTGACTGCTCGTGAGCATTTGGCCCATGAGCATCGCGATTCGCTGCTCGAGCTTCTTCTTCTCCTCTTTTTCACGCATAAACTCCCGCGACCGCTCCTCCAACGCTCGAATCGCGGCCATCTTGTCCTCTTCGGCGCGTCGCCTCTGCTCGTCGAGCTCTAAAAGACGTCGTTTATCCACAACGTTGCGTGACTTCTCCTCCAGTTCGGCTCGAAGCCTCTTGAGCTCCCGCTCGTACTTGCGCAGTAAGCTCTTCTGGTCCAAATCTTCGTTCACACGCGCTTCGTTCTTGATACTCTTGGCACGATTCGCGAACTTGAGCGTCGACAGCGACTCGGTGATGGCTTCTAAAGCCGGAGATATCATCGCCATCATCGTGGTCTTGCAGTTCCCACCGAGAGAGTCTTCCAGGATGCGCGTGAGCTTACTGTCTCGGTACGGGATGTGCTGCCGTCCCCTCGCATCTGTGAGAGCCGCAATCACGTTTCCAAGAGCCGACAACGACTGGTTGATCTTCTTGCTTTCTTCCAGTCGCTGGCCCGTGGCTCCGGAAAGACGTACACGCTCCGAACCAGCCAGATCCACGAGGTTCAGCTTGCCGACTTTGAAGCTCTGGCGGATCATCGACTCGAGTTTCGGATGAAGCGCCACGACGTTGCCATTCCCACCAACTCCCCCTCCTCCGCCACCTCCTCCTCCTCCAGCTCCTCCGTGGCGCGCTTGGTACGCGTTCACAAGCCCCGTGAATTCCTCAGCAGACACATCGTTGCCCCTAGCATCCACGTACGACGTCCTGCTCTGCTCGGCGATGATGATGAACACAGCGTGGCTTCGTGATGAGATCTCGTTCATCTTGGTGCTTCCCGTGGCTCGCATCGCACCGCCTCGCTCCATGAGCCCGTAGATCTCCTCTGGCGACCGCACGACCCACTCCGAGAGCCCCTCGACAAACACGCCTCGCTTCTTGTCTTCTCGAATCGTGAGGTTGTTCCGCTCGGGCTTGAGCAGATCGGAAATGGACTCATTGTAGATCTGCAAGTACGACGCGCGCACGAGAAACCGCATACGAGCCGACATATTCGACTGGATATGCTGAAAGATCTGCTCGATCGCGCGTGGGATGATGCCTCTCTCCTCCACGGCGGAGCTCGCAGACACGCCGCTGTTGAAGCCCTCCATCGTGTACGTCTTGCCCGTGCCCGTCTGTCCGTACGCAAAGATCGTGGCGTTATACCCTTCCAGAGACGACTCGACCACGGCCTTGGCCGTGTTCTCGTACACTGTACGCTGCGTGCAGTGCTGGTCGTACACGTGGTCAAAGGAGAACACGTGGCTGCCGTACGCCCCCGGTGCCAGTGCCATGGCATCGGCATCTCCTGCGGCCCCTCCTCCATTGCCATTAGCTCCGTTGCCTCCATTCCCCCCATTAGCCCCCGGACCCATGGAGCTCAGGTTCTCGGAGACCGTGAGTACATGGCCCTCCGAGTCCACATGGATCACGTTCTGGAACGGTCGGTCGCCGTGGAGCTCACGCGGCAACGGTGGCCGCACACGGATCACGACCTTGAAGTTGCTGCCTCGTTCGCCTCCAGACCCGGCCATGGACCCGGACCGCGAGCTCACGCTCATGGGTGACGGCACGCCGCCGTGGTCGCGGCCGATGGAGAGGCTTTCCGAGACGTTGGAGGATGTCTCGTCGTCCACACGCGACGATGACGACGTGGTCGTGTAGGCGTTGGAAATGGCGACGCGCTGGAGGTAGTCGTTGGCATTGGAGGATGACGAGCTGACCATGGACGACGACCGGCGACTAGCGTTGGTGTTGGAGGTGGAATTGGACGATGAGGATCCGTGGGGAGACGACCGAGCGTGGGACGGACTGGAACCGGCAGCGACGTTGATGCTGATGCCCCCAGGCCCACGGGAGGACGACGGGCTGTTGGTGAGACTGCCGCGAGGTGTCGAGCCCGAGCCGCGCGAGTTGCGCAGCGAGTGCGCGAAGTCCATGGTCTCAGCTGCGTCTCTAGGCGTCCATGCGGTCTCAGGAAGGCTGCGAGGCAGGAGATAGAGGGGTACGTTGGGCCTGGAGAGTCGTGGACGGCGGTGAAACCGGGGTACGGCGGCGTAACTCTCGACCGGTGAAACAGTCGCCAGGCGACCGATCCGATCAGGATTTTCGGGGTTCTAAGGTGAGGGTACGCGGTTAAATTGGTAGCAGAAGCTGGGTAGTCTTGTAGGACGATAGGCGTGCTACGGATACAGGAGAAGAGGTGCCTATGACGGCGGTGGCGAGCGTGGAAGCATGGAGCCCGTGGGCTCCATGTCCTTCGTTTTCGCAGGTTTCCTGTGTTCTTGTCAACTGAAAGGCGGTGTGAATTTCAGCCAATAAATGACGTTTTAGAAATCTAGGTTCACTCTCTATCATTATTTATGGTTTTCAAAACCTCAAATATGGAAATGATGTTTTTGGTATTTTGGCGACCTCTGATCACCCGCATGTGCGTGGACTTCTTTCTAATACGACCGTCCGCCTCGAAGAACGCCTCGAGTCAGACCATGGCCGGCTTGTTTACTTCGGGATGTGAGCGTGGTGATGTTGTACTTGCCCCGCTTACTGGTGGGCCATCACGACAGCTTCTAAAATGGCAGCGGATCGCGTGTCGAAGTCACGTTCGTAGCCATCGAGCAGCGGCTCGATCATCGACGCGACGGTCTCCGCGGATATCCGGTCAGCCGGACGCTCCACAATCAACAGATTCACGAAGATCTCGTAGATCGCCGGTGGAAACTGGATATTGCGGAAGCAAATGAGGCAGCCTTGGTCGGCGAGACACGTGCCGTAGCCTTCCTGCGCGTGGCACATGAGGTTGTGGCGCCAGTTCTGGTCACAGATGAGAGCGAGGTGGCCCTTCGGGTAGCCGAAGCACAGGAGCTGGTAGAGCTACACCCCCCAAAATCGTTAATAACGGCAACTCAAAGAAAGAAGAAAATGGAGTTGGTACGCACCAAAACGCCGGCCGACCACATATCGGCAGCAGCTCCCAAGAAGCCTGGACGTGGAGACGGATGGTGGTTGTGGTCGCGCACTTCCTGGGCCACGTACAGTGGCTTGAACTTGACGAGCCGGTCGTCGGCACCAGCAAACCCATCGTTGGTCATGATCTCCGAGCTGCCAAAGTCGATGAGACGCGGGTTGAACACACTGTCGACCACCACGTTGCACGGATCGAGATCCAAATGGCATACGTTGTGGGCGTGCATGTACGCGAGCCCCTTCATCACACCATGGAACAAGTACAGCGCCTCGGTCATCCAGGCTTCGGCCACGAACGAGTTCACGATGGCTTCGATGCTTGGTAGCGACGACATTGTCTGCACGAGCTTCTGGACCGAGAAACGCTTGTAGTCGGTGAGTCTTCTCTTGACGTACATGATCAGACTGCCATTCGCTGCAAAGTCCATCGCGATATACTCGTTAGAGGCGTCCGAACAGCACTCCCACTGCGAAAAGTACGGCGAGCTGTAAGCTCCCATGAATCCGGGAGGCTGCAACTGCGCCATGACTCGCACTTCGTTGAACACGTCGTCGTGCTGCAGCTCCAACTGGCCCTTATCCATGATCTTGAGCGCGACGTCGCACGAGCCGAGCTCCTTTAGCCGGTTGCGTTGGAAGTACTTGCCAAACTTCACGACGCCACACCGACAAATGCCGACGTTGCCGTTCTCGGCGGCCGTTTCTTCGGGCGTGGAAAGCACCGCGAGATGCGCTGGATGCATGAAGCACACGACGCCACCATTGTCTTCGTCCCACGGCATAAACATCACTGGAAGCTGCATTGCGAACGCCGGATAACGCGGCGGCTGGCCACGGTGCACGAACTCGGTGTAGTTTGGGCGCCCGCGCTGGCGGTTGTAGGCAAATTCGACCTGCTGAAGAGCGTCCATGGTGTGCGCCTTGATCTCCTCTATCGATCTATGTGATCTATGCACGCGAGGCGTATCTTCAGGGGTAAATACACGCACGTAGATCGAGCGTCGTGCGGCCGCTTTCGCGTCGCCTGTGGTGACCAGACAGGGGAATGATGCGCTTCCCGTGAGCTTTTTCGCGAAGGGTGCATCAGACTCAGAGTGATCATCGGATGGGATCATTATGTTTCAGCCAATCAAAGATGAAAGGAATCAGGCGCCCACTATTCAGGATAGTTGCAGCTGTGCCAACTCATGGTGAGTCAACTGGCATGGTGATGACGTTGAGATCTTGACGTCGCGTCGGCGTGATTCATGAGCCAACGACGGCGATTTCGCCACTGCGAGTAGTCGGAATCGATAGAGGACATGCGTATTGATATAATTACACGGGTCTACATGTCGTTTGCGGCTTTCTACAACGAAACCGTGTGTACAGGCGCGTGTTGTTGCTTCTTGATGTGCTTGGTCGTGAGCCCGCGAGGCTTCTGCGGCTTAAACGACAGCAAGTTGCGCTGCTTGAAGCCGTCGAGCTCGCCAATCTCCACACAGTCGACTTCTTCCTCCACGGCGTGGTGCTGGCGTGGCAGGAAGTTGACTTTGGGAGCGTCGGCCACGTCACTGATCTCGCCGACTTCGCGGCATTCCGATACTGTAGCGTAGGAAAACGACGACCAGAACGACTGGCTCGTGCTGCGGTCTGCGAGCGATACGTCCGATCGACTGTACCCGGAGAACCGAAGGAAAGAGACCACACGTGTGGTGCGCGTGACGACTGGCACGTCCGGTACGCCGAGATCTTCGATCGTGGAGTCGGTGATGGAGATCGCATAGTCGCTTCTCGGACTCGCAGGGCCGTTGAGTGACAAGCTCGGTCTCATCGGTGGGGTGTAATCCGGCGTCACTGGCGTGTAGCTGTCGTTCTCAAAGCGTCGAGCACGTGGAGTCTCCTCACTCCTCGCTGATGCCGCTGGAGTTGCCGTGCACAAGCCACCGAACTTGTGCATGAGGGTCATGGACACTGCAAACACTGTGAGTAAGATGAGGACGATCGTGGTCTCCATTTTCAGCGTCGTTTTTCGGGCTCTTTCAGTGCGAGTGGAGCAGCCAAAAAGCGAGAATGGCAACCACAGTGGTGACAGCGAAGTGCTGGTGCGTTGCATGTGCTGCAATGCGAGGAAGCCAGCGCAGTCGACGTTGAAGTCTGACTGCCTACGACCACGGTGGCTCTGGATGTAGCCATGTTCTACAGTTGAGTATGTGTAGCCATCTTATTCTAGAAAGAAGTGGGTCCCACACGTCGCAGATGTCCAGTTTCGACGCTTTCACATGGTGGTCTTCACGGAATCGCCAGAGGCCGAGAAGATGGACGCCAACGACGACGCAAGACGTCTATAAAACTGGGATGGAGGCGAGAGCGGCAGCGTCAGTGTGGAAGGAGCCACTCTCTTTGCGCTATCATCCGAAACCCGCCGTGCATTCTGGTGTAGTTCAACAACAATTTTACATCGATTAACACCGGGTATCATTTATTGCAATCTTTTGGATCGAAGTAATTACAGCAAACGGAATGTAGCAAAACTATCCGATGCAAGAAATCAAAACTGACAGGTTCTATCTCCTGTCGTAATGTTCGAAGTTTGTGTCTCGGAAATGGATTGCGCTTGAAGTGATCGCAATGAGAAACGTGATTGCTTCGACGAAGAAGATGTGGCTCTAAACCACTGAGCTATTGGCTCAAGAACTGGTGACTGGCCTCTCAATGGACGGGGCGTGTCCTGTACTGTATAACTCGCCGGAGCCTGAACGGACCGAGCGGGGCCGTGGAAGTGTCCTCATTTCCGAATCGACCTCTCCTCAGCGAGATGCGCGTCCGGAAGCGAGTGAAAGCCGACGTAGTCGACGTCCAAGGTCTTCTTGGCGGCAGTGGAAGCAGCGATGACGCTTTCCTTGGGGTGGATTGGCTCGCCCTCGAGGATCTGGAGGAGCTCGATCTGCTGGATGGATTGTTTGACTTGTCTCCATCGGTATCTTCGTCCTCGACGCCAACCCCATGCTCTGATCAGCAGCAAGGGAGAACAAAGCGAAGGACGACCACCGGCCTCCGAAGGGGAACGCAGTCGGAGACTGCACAACGGAAGAGCGAGGCATGTCGCCTATACTCCATGCTGTCTTACCACCGCAAACAGGTACGTTAAACGTATGAACTCTATGGCTGTATCTCAGTTGTCGGGGCAAGACTGACATACCGTGCATGTGGATGGAGTCTATGTGGCAGTGGCGGCATGATGCGCTAAGAGCGGAGTCCGCTCGGCTGGAGAGGGAGCTGATGCTGTTGACCAGACCTGTCCACTTGGTCCCGGATCTGAGCTATGGTCTCCGACGGATCGTGGTGCTGAAGCAGGAAGAGTGTGCACTACGGCGAGAGGCAGCGGGGCTAGTAACGCGGCTGCAGGAGATGCAGGATACATGTACCCTACCTGACGTGGCCGTTTAGGTGGCCGGTAGTTGAAGTGTCCTGATGACGAGAGTGGTAACCTTCGAGAATGGATAGCGCACTCAATGTTGAGTCCGAAGATGAAGGGGTCTTAAGGGTGAGCCAGGCAATGTGGGAACTCCTGTGGAGGACAGAGCGCGAATGGGCCAGTCACAACACCACCACCATGGCATACTCATGCCGTGTACAGTATTAAGATGTCTGCCAGACGAGGACCTGGCGTGCGCGATTGGGTCAAGCCAGGGCCGTCGTGGGCGATGGGCCGCGTGCAAAGCACCGTCGCCGATCGAACGCTATCGTACTCTACTTTGTAACGAGCCTCAGCGTGGACGCGTGAGGACGATGCACCTGGCGCCAGAGGCCGAGCTGTGTCGTGCTTGGAACGGCGAGTGTGGAGGCGTGCGAAGGATTTGTCCTCCGTGCTGAGAGAGGCTGTGAGAGACGAAGCCGCTCTCTTCACGCTCTTTCATTTCCCTTTGAGTGTCGTGAGTCACGACTCGTGACTCCCCGCTCGCTGCACAGCGAGAAGTAGGGAGAAGGTCTCGGGTGACGCCTCTTGGAAAGCGCGTGTACTGTATGAAATCAGATGACAGTTCGATCGCATTGAAGGACGAGGAAGGGAAGCGACGGGACGGTGGGCGGGATATCTCAGAGTGTGCCGCCGAGACCACGAGCTCCGCTCAGCTGTTCGGCATAGTCAGTCAATTGGCACAGCGGTGGACCGTCGAGGTGCGAAAGTTGCAAAATATCTTTCCCAGTCAGTCAGTCAGTCAGTCAGTCGGTCAGTCGGTCAGTCGTTGCCGTGAGCTGCTGGTGGCCAGTGCAGAACGGTACCGTACTTCCTGGCCACGACAAGCTTTCCATCAGCTCCGACCTCTGAGTACCCCCCCCCTGTGCCCAACACCACCACCCATTAGACCATCCCGAGTCGAGTCTTGAAAGGCTCTGCCTCAGCGATCAGACGACGTCCTGAGATCGTTCCTTCGGCGTTGATTGCAGATCGGATCTCTCGCGATCCGCTGGCAGCAGCTCACCACCTCATCGCTTGGTGCTCGCTACCCAGCGAAGCGGATTCCTCCCGAGAAGATCTCCATTGGAGAGTCTCCAATGCGTCGGGCGGATTCCGATGACTCACCGCAGCTACCGACCTCGCTCTTTGCAGAGGACCCTCCGGTGTCAACTCCGGTCGCAGCCTTCACTGCCACGAAGCCAATATCGCCGCCGTGGTTGCCGAACTGGGACGAAGAAGAAGAAAAGGAGTCGGGCATTGGAGAGGCGGCATTGGCGGCGTCTATTCTTCTTGATGAAGGCGAGACCAAGAGTGAGGATGCTGGAGTCATTCCTGCAACAGAAACAGCTACGGATCAGCCAGAATCGACTCGACCAACACGACGCCAATACGGGCCGCCGCGTGTCAGCGAAGAACACAAGCGAGAGCGGAACCGAGTCACGTTCAAACGTTTCTACCATCGCAAGCAGGTACGTGGTATCTCCATTTTGCTGACGAAGATGTCCGTCTTATACCTCGCTGCTGCTTGATCATGTCCCGGTGCGTCAATTGATGAATGTCAAACGAGAGCAGCAACTCATGCGCGAGCTGCGGCAAGAAGAAGAGACACTGAGGCAACAATACGAAGAGCTTCTCCTCGATGCCTCGCAGTCCAACCAAGTGTCCCGGGACCAACAAGAGACCTCGTACACGGAGCTCGTTCGACACAAGGACCGACTGCAAGCCCAGAACGCTGCTCTCTCCAACGCCGTGCAGCGAACACTCACGGCTGAGCGTCAGTTTCGACGGCTCGTGGATACGCTAGACGGCGACGAAGAGGCCGAGGTACGAGCTAAGCTTGAGAAGCTCACGCTGTTGAAGCGTACGAGTCCTGCAGGCCACGATCGGATCGTTCGGCAAGCTGTCATGGATCTGAATGCCATTGAAGAGCGTGCTTTCGAGAAGGATGACGAGGCCTTCGGATGGCGTTGTCTGAGAGAGCAGCGCGGTCAGAACATCGAGTACGTGTTCAAGAAGCGGTTCACGGGCCTGCAACTCTCGGCGACAGAGATCGCTCATCAAACGAGGAAGTTCTGCACTGAAAGCCTCCACAGCAAGCGAGAGCGACGCGCTGCCGTGGTTGCGCCATCGTCTGTGCTTCACGCCCGTCGTCGGGAGATTGAAACGATGTATTCAAAGCGTGAGTGTGTCGTGTACCGAGTTCTCACGCCCACGCGTCGACACCGCATGCCACACCACCGCCAAACGGATCCCCAGCTGAGCGAGAAACGCAAACACCTGCTCGCCAAGTCGGTGTACGTGGTCTCGCTGATCCAGCTCGTGGATCCGTCCCGGGGCTTTGCTGTGGTCTCGCGAAGCATGGACAACCAAGAAGACTGGTGTCTCGACAACGGCATCGATGTGCTGACTGCCACCGAGAGCAATGGTCTTGGCGAGGAGGACGAGCTTGCAGTCTTGGTCGGTGCGGTGCCAGTAGAGATGAGCGAGCAGTGGTGTGAAGAGCTGAGCTGGTAAGTCCTCAAGTCAACGTGCCCTATAGACTACCGGTACCCACCCATACTAACCGATATTGGATCGCCATTTCGCGTAGGTGGCGTGTTGAACCGCTAGAGTCCGAGTCCCTAGCTTCCATCGACGTGTCTTTCGCAGGCTGCCAACCTCTCTGCCTCGAGCTGCTTCCACACGCCTGGTTTATGGAGCTCTTGCGCCTTGCCGTGCAGTGGGAGCGTGCAGTTTTGGACGCTGTCGCCATCGCCTGCCCAGGTCAGTCGCCTTAGAGCATCATACAATTCACTTGGAGGCTGTATGACGAATCCGCCGGCGCCATGGATACCATCAGCGCAGAATGCCTGACGATGCGTGCGCACTTGAGGATACCATAGCGCACTTGTACCCACTGGCCCTTCAATGAAGAGCTACACGTACAGTACTGTAGTAGTATCATCATCTCTCTTCTTCTTTTCCACCTTCTTCCTGCAAGGAGTATCCTTCACACCTGAAATTCACCGCGCGCATCCTCCTCCTGCGAGTTGAGATGAGATGGCTCCCGCTCGCTTGAACACGGCAATTTCACCGCCGCCCCGCCTTCCGCCTCAGCCATCTGCAGTCTCGGAACCCACATTTACCCGCGCGTGGTCCATAGCCGTCCTTGCCAAGATTCATCCTCTTCTCTCTTCCTCGTGGCCGTCGAGAGAGACCGTGAAGCTCTCCACCGTGGAGCTAGGGCCAGTTATGCACATAGCTGCCTGTCTTCTCCACGGCTTCAACCACCCACTGGTCCTCCCATCCACAAGGCATCGGGAGGAGCGGCGAAGAGCTCTTGGGCTCGTACGCTTTTGTTCCCTGTTAGTTTTTCATTATCAGACCGCCTCCTTCGCTCCTTCGCTGTGCATTCACCGCAGCATCCCGAGATCCACTTCACGCGGCGTTCAACTTGAACGCCTTCCAATCTTGAGGAGCTGCTCGTTCTGAACTGGCTCATCTACGTGCCCAAGACGCATGACGCATTGGCTCGCGCAGCTGGCCCCCCGTTGGCCAAAGGCCACACAAAGGCGGGACGATCACAGATTTGGCCAGCGGATTCCGCTGTGGAAGCGTGGAGGCAGCTGGGCCGAGTGCCACATGGGCTCTCGCTGTCGCGGCGGGGCCAATCAGGCACGGAGCTCGTCAGGCCAGCAGCTCACACGCGCGATGGACAGTGCCACCCCTTGGACGCCAGCCTCGGCACGCAATTTTGACAGCGAGGGGTGTCCGTTTCGAGTCAAGACGATGCTTATTAGCTTGTCTTGTGTGGGGTCTGTATCACAGACTTGGCAGTCCACCTCCCACTGACAATCGGGAAGAATGAAAGAAAGCGCGCGGGCCAGCTGGCTGCGCTGCACATCGCTCGCGTCTCGTGTCGCGACTTGATGGCGTTCCTCGACGCCGAGTGCAGCCATTCGTGAATCCACTGCCTCCAGCGCGAGAGGACGGACGCACGACGCTCAGGCTCAACAGCCAGCCGCACGACAGGCGCGAACGCCATGACACTTGCTATCTGCCGCACCGCAGCACACGAGCGAAGACGCACGCACTGGAGGAAGAAGGCACCATCGTGATGCTGAATGTACCGACCGCCGAGAGCGAGCGAGGCGAGCACGCGACGGCCTCAGGGCGCGAGGACGAGCAGCAGAACCAAGCGCTGCAACGTCGTAGACCGCGACGCAGACCGCTATCGGGCGACCGCGTCCACGGCTGGGCGGATGTGCGCAAGCTCGAGCAGGACGGCACTGGTGTGGACATGTACCAAGTGAACTTGAACACGACGGCGCAGCTGAGCTGGACCGAGTGGCAGCTCATGTGCGACGCCGAGCCGAATGAGGTGCAAGACGCGACGTGGTGTATCATCCCAGGCGAAGACGAATGCGACTACGAAGACGACGACGATGAACACGATGCCGACGCCATGGACACATCAATGGACAACACTACCGACACCACACCTGACACACATAGAACACAGGACGAGAGCCCGCAGACACGGAATCGACGCGCATCATCCGCCGGTAGTAATTCCAGCACGGGCTCGCGGTTCGTACGGCGGCGATCGGCATCCCCGCAAGGCGACGCCCCACGAGAGCAATGAGGCGGTGCGACAGGCGAGCGAGTACATGGATGGCATGCGTGCGAGCGTGCGTACGATTTATGGCTAGAGAGTGAGGAGGCATGAAAGTGATTGATAGACAATACTTCGAAGTATATCGACAGGCGACATTGGCAGCAGCATACACGAGGATGTTGGCGTTATGGATGTGGGTGTGTCAATCATTTCCATTCGGACTTGCATCACAGATATTGTACTCAGATGCGCAGCCAGCATCAGCCGCGATGCGATCGACAACTCATCTGCGGTACTGGAGGCCACTGTACTCTACTGCATATTCGCCACGCACGCACATGCGCATCATCTCACGCTGATCTTTCCATCCGCCCCGCCCGTCCAACGTTTAAATGGCGCGATCACCACGCTGGTTCATGGCACGGTGATACATCCGATCGACAAGCAAATCTACTGTTTTAAGATGGTAGCTTCTCAAATGTAGCCATGTGTCATAACCTTTCCCTCCGATCAACCGGATCTAGTCCGTTGGCGCCGCAACTTCCACTCATACAGGCTGAAGCGATCGGCAGCAATCGGCCACGCACCTTTAAAACCACACTCAGACGCATGTCTGATCTCATTGGCAACCACATCGAAGACACGTCCATTTGACATGTCTTGGAATGTGTGGTTGCCATTGTCCATGCAGACGCTCTCAGCTCCGCACATGGCGCATTCTGTCTGGCTCGTTCCCGTCTTCCGTCCGGCTTTGGACGTGCCGCGATAGTATGAGTGTGAAGTGGCAAGCAGGCTCCATACACTTGCTTGCCTCTCTCTGTGAACCTCCGTGTCCGATACAGTACGAGAGCGCTGTGTCCTTGCAGCGTTAGAATCAGGAGTTGAGTGAATGCCACGCCAGTGAATGCTGACGCGTCGTCATGAGATCCTGCTGTGGTCGAAGCACCCTCTTCACTCAGATCCTGCTCGGCAATTCGCCTGCCCTACTGAGGAGGTCAGTGCAGATGCGACGGTTCACGCCTAGCCCATGGGACCGAGGGCCCTTTGGTTTAGCTCAGACTCATCCCCAGGCGTTCGGAGATCGAATCCTCGGCCTTGATAGTGAACTACAGAAGCTGCCCATTGCAACGGTTGCACAGGTCACTCACTGCACGAGATTCATGTATCATGGATATATGGAGGTGCAGCTCGTTGGAGGAGTTCCTCCGTGTAACCATTCCTGATTTTCGGTTACTCTCAATCAACCTTCATCAAGTATCACTTTCCACCAATCATAATGCGCAACATAGTTCCTTCACGCTCCCAGTCGTTTTCTTTCCATGCTGTTCGAGATTTCGGGTTGCTGTATAAGAGTCATTTTCAGAACGTGCCGATACATTTTCATTGGATCTTTAAACGTTGGTTGCCGAATGGCAACTTTTGTTGGAAGCTTCAACGATGAGCAGCTTCACTCGCGGCCGCCGCTTCGGCGTCAGGCACCGGCATCCTAAATAGATCCGATACAAGAAGCTTGAATGGAACGTCCCCCCATCGCCCGCTGTGGGTGCGTAGGTCGCTGTCGTGCGAGCTTTGTGGGCTTCTGAACTCCTTCGGTGAAGCGCAGCCTCAACCAGAAGCGAACGCGCCTCCTCCAAGCAGCGGCTTCCATTCCCGTTCGCCTTCTCCCCTCGACGGTCATTGTCGATTACGCCTCGCCTCGGTGGATATGACTGGCGTAACTGCGAGTATCGGAAGCCCCGCACGCAGCGAGCACAGCCCGCTGCTCGCGCGGTCGCCGCCTGTCGATGGAGCCGTGTACGGTGGGAATGCACGCGCAGTTGAAGCTGTTAAGACGTCGTTTGGCCTGGGAGATCACCAATGGAAGAAAATGGATTCGCCTCGCTTCGTGACGTCGACGTACGGCACACTGCCCTTGAACCAAGCAGATGAAGCCAACTCGTCGACGGGCATGAAGAAGCGCTTCTCCGGACTGCTGGAAATGGAGCCTGAGACGGATGTCGAAGGAAGCTTCGTGGGCAACAACCAGAGCGAGACGGAAAGCGACAGCGACGGCAGTTGTGGCAGCTCCGCGACGCAACCGCCAGTGATCCAGTCGATCTTACGGATACGTCCAAGCGACCTCAACTGCCGCACCATGGAGAAGAAGAACTCGTCGGTCGAGTTTGCCATCGACATCAGCGAGACTGATGACGAGGATGACGAATATGAAGACGACGACAAGCTGCTCAAGGCCCGCATCGCGTCGGCGCGAAGAAAATCGTGCACGTCACGCTGTTACCCCAGGTACGTGGACGGCATATTTAGATGTGCATCATACTTGGCGTCAGCTAACGAGTCTGTTGATCTCCAGACGCCTCACCCTGGAAGAGAAGGCGGAGCTGTACCGTGTCCGCCCGGACCTGGAGCTCACGCCCATGCCCATTCTCCTCCGTGACCTGGAGGAGAACCGCCGACGGCGGCAACGCAAGCTCGTGTTCTCCTTGCTGGGCGGTATGCTCATGCTGCTCATGATGATCGTCATGTACTACGTCTTCAGCCAGGTCTAATCTGACCGCACTCGGTATCTCGTCGGCCCACGCGCGTAGTTCGTGCATCTCCATATCGTAGACCCCATTTTCCCATTAGTGCTCTTCAAGGCCCGTTTGATTGGATGAAAAGATTTCTTAACGTGAACCTGATTGGATAAACATTATTTTGACCAATCATCGAGCTGCTTGGATGGATTTTCGCGCCATTTCCCATTCCGAGAAAGAGGAGGTGGAGATGCTGGATGGGACGGCGCAGCGCGCGCGCGATCGCGAGGTCTTCCGCGAGTTCCTACAGAAGCATCGCTACACGCCACAGGTCTGCACGAGAGTCTAGATGCCTCCGCCATCCTTTATTGCTGACTGTTTGTGTACTGTTTGGCCATAGGGGCGCCATGCACGTGCTGGAAACCTGGAGGAGAAAGATCTCGACGCGCTCATGAGGAGCTCCCTGGCGCCTGTGTGGGCGTGGACGTGGCAAAACGTCAAGAACGCCGAAGACATGGAGGTATGGATTGTGAAGAAGCTGTGCGGAGGTATTGAGGACGGCTTCTGACGGTACTATTGGCTGTAGATTGTCAAGAGAAACGTGCAGGTTGCCCGCCACTCTATTGACTCTTGCAAGCAGGAGCGCGAGCAGGCACGAGTCAAGCGCGAAATGCTGCTGCGTCGAAAGAAGGTTCTGCAAGAAGCTCTGGGTAAGGCGCGCGAGAGTGAGCAGGCGCTTCTCGGGAGTCTACGTGGTGTGGAGCACGAGCAGCACGAGTTGATTCAAGCGGCGGAAGACACAAAGAAGCGAGAAGTGTTGAGGAAAGCCTTCAACGCTAAGAATGACGACGTGATGGTGAAGCTGAACAAGATGCTCAATGAGGCACAGCGCGTTGTGACCGTGCATTTGCAGCGTGAAGCCATCGACAACCAGATTGAGATTCTGCTGACTGAGTTCAAGCACATGGTCAAAACGACTGAAAACGGCGAGGGCGTCGACTTTGGAGACAGCGACATCGCGGTGAGTTTGTTCTTGATGAGTAGGACGACGCGTTGCCTATAACTCACACGGCTGTGTAGCATCTACGTGACTTTAGCGGCTCGGAACTGTACAAGTGGCTGCTGGAACTCGCGTCGCGGCCGCATGAGGACACTCCAGACGATGAGGAGGAAGCCAAGTACGCCGCTCATGTTGAAGAGCACTCGAGCACGAGCCATGATGCTCTCGTGCAGATCCAGAGTCTGCTACGTCAGAGCCAAGCTGAACACATCTCGAGCTTTGTCGGGACCCAGAAGAAGTATGCAAAAGCCCAAGAGCTCAAGCAACGGACCGACCAAGCGAAGGCGCCAGACGATGCTCAATACGGGCTCTGGGGGGATGAGAATGGAGGAGGAAACGGCGGAGGTGGGCGAAACACAGGCAAAGATCTTGCAGCAGAGACGGTGGAACTCCATATCGACAACCAAGTCAACGCAGTTGCGCTGAACTATGCGACGCGAGCGCTCGCTGATGTCTCCAAGCAGGTTGAGAGCCATCGCCAGCAGAAGCAAGAGCTTGACCACAAGGTCGAGTTGATGAATCAATTCGACGAACGCCAAGAGGAGATTGTCACGAAAATCAGAGCCAAGTTCAGACAGAACCAAGAGCTACTGCAGTCGCTCACCCGCAAGCAGTCCCGTCTTCTCCACGTGGTGGGAGAGGAAACGCGGCCTCGTGTTGAGAAGGACAGTGATGCACACGTGACGGCCTGGCGTAAGCTTGTCATGGACGAGCTACGCGTATATTCGTCGCTCCGCCTTGGCTCCTTGGACATTGCACGCAAGAAAGTCGCATTCTCTGAAGACGTTCGTCAAGCGGGGAAGGCGGTGCCTTTCGAAGACTTCTACATCCGACAGATCCAAGATACTTCGGGTCAGCAGAACGGGTACAGGCGGCTGGCTAGGGCTCTCGGGAACCCTGAGTACAGTAACTGGGTTTCGATGCTCGGAGCTCTCAGTCCTGACGGTGGAGATACGGCGATGGGGACCGAGGAAGTGAGCCAAGCGCTAACTCAGCTGGAGATCGACGTGAACGAAGACCGGACGCTGGTGATTCCGGGGGCTCACGACCTATTGGTCAAGATGCAGGAGCTTCGAGACAACATGACCCACGCGTCGTTTTCGCGACTGGAAGACGTGGCACATACCAACAGCGAGACGCGAGAACACCAGATCCCAGAACTCAACGTGGCAATTGAGAACTGGTACGAGCAGCCAGCGTGGGCCGCTCTGCTTGAGGAGCTGCCGAGTCAACCTCAAGCCACCAGGCCGGTATCCTCTGCGATGGAAATGGAGGATCTACTGAGATAAGGATGATATGGACTCTGAATTGACAACCTGTCATAATCCGTTATTAGAGAAACCGGTCGTGTTGCATTTTGAGGGGTCTCATTGTTGAACTGGTCCAGAAACTCGAAGAGATGGAGGCAATTGAGCAGCGACTCCACGAGGAGTATGAGCTCGAGACGGAGCGGAAGCGCGAGTTTTTGAGCCACAGTGGCGTCCAGGAGGAAGACCTGTCAAAGGTGAGTTGCTAGCGGTTGTGGTTGTGCGTGAAACTGCGGTGTTCTGACGTTGTGGTGGTGGCAGAATGGGCAAATGTACCTCCATGTACTGTCAGAGGCGGCCGAGTTGTTGCGGCTCAAGGACACGCGCACGAGCAGCTACTTGCTAGCGACGTCGGATCTGGTCCACGACTTGGATGAGATCACGGCGGGCGAGCGGATCATGAAGGAGACAGCGGAGCAGGCGCAGAAGCGGTCCCAGGAGCTGCTCACCGAGTCGAACGATCTCGAGAACGTCAAGCTGCAGCTCGAGGAGGCGACGCGCGACCGCGAAATCCACGGTGCGTAGTGTGAAGCGCGTATAGTTTGCAACGTCATGTATTGATGAGGGCGTTGCTATTGGGGAACGATAGAGAACACGACGACGATGGAGCAGCGCACTGCCGAGTACACCGAGAGAGAGCGAAATTTCGAGCTAGAGCTGGTGCGTTTCCATACTTATTGATGCTAGCTAGCCTGAAATCGATCTACCTATCGACGCATGTGACGCTGACGCTGCATGGATGGCGTGCGCTTGGATAGAAAGCACTCGATGCGGCACTCGCCGACCTCAACTTCGACGACAACCGAGAGAGGTGCGTCCAGTGGCTGTTCCTCTCCATCCAACCTGCGTGGCATCTCAAAGGTATATATCTATTCATGTCCCTGTAGAATTGAACACCATCGTCTTGCAGCTTTGGAAAAGGTGCGCTTTTCCGACGTGAAGCTTGTCGCGTGTAGTGCCGCCTTTCTCACGTTTTCTTCTGTGATGTTCACAGGTCTGCGAGGAAGCGGAACGCGGCAACCAGGATTTGCGCAAGCAGCTCGGCGAGTTCCATGAGCTGCCGCTGAACAAAGAGCTTGCGGCTGCGACGCTGCGTCTGGCCCAGGAAGACCTGGCGCAGCTCGAAGACGAATTCAACCGCCACATCCGTGAGATGGTCTGATCACCTCATCCGATAACTCGTGTTTTACTGTCCGCGTAACCTCCCAATAACTCTGCCTTTTTCCCCGTTTGCAGTCTGTTCCTCTCGCAAAACAAGGTATTTAGACACCTCCTTTCTCACAATTAGATACTAATCTACCCTGTGGAATTGCATGAAACAGACCCCATTTTCTACCACAGGGGCAACAGTACTTTCTAACTGTCCAATGCTGTGAGGAACAATCCGCTCGACGTCGAAGAGCTCCGCCGCCATTTCCCCACGGCGCCGTCCGTCGCTTGCTGGTCCATGGCTCTCTATTAGCCGTTCTCGTCCGTGCAAGCCTGTCCGTCCGTCCCAGTGGCTCTTTGATCCCATCCCATCCATCACACACCCATCCATCCATCACACCCCTGCCGCCTTTCTCGCGTCGCAGGAGCTCATGACCGCGGGCTTCCCACACCCCTCCCCACCGACACAATTGACCCCACGATGGACAGCGATGCGCGCGACGACAAGAGCTTCAAGGAGCGCGAGAGCGAGCTACTTGCGGAGCTCTCGGCGCTGTATACGAAGCTGAACCAAGTGCGCGAGAAGCGCGCCAAGGCCGAGCAGGAGAGCTCCAACGACGGTGCCAATGACGACCATGGCAGCGACGCCGACGGCACACGTCGCCGCAAGCGCCGCGTCGTGCTCGTGACGCGCACGCTGCCGTTCACGCTGATCGCCGACGAGGACAAGTCCCAATGGCGCGCCGAATTCCCGGAGAACGTGAGTCTGGACGCTGCAATTGAGACGTATTTGTGTCTCCACGAGACCCACGACTGCGTGTGGATCGGATCCGTCCACGGTGAAGTCGAGCCGTCGGAGCAGAACACACTCAAGGACCAACTATTGCAAGATCGGAACTACTACCCTGTGTTTCTGGACCCAAAGCGCGAGAAGCTCTTTTACCAGGGCTTTTGCAAGACGGTCATGTGGCCCTTGTTCCACTCCATCCCACCGACAACGGAAGACCAGCTCACGCAACAGGAAATGGATCCGGACTACGGCAACAACAGCGACGACTGGAACGTGGAGAAGATGTGGCAGGCGTACGTGGCTGTGAACCAGGCGTTTGCCGACGCTGTCCAGGAAGTGTACGAAGAAGGCGACCTCATCTGGATCCAGGGCTACCACTTGACGCTCGTGCCGCAAATGGTGCAGAACCTCTTCCCAAACGACAACATCCACATCGGCTACTTCATGCACATCCCGTTCCCGTCGTCCGAGCTGTATCGCATCCTGAATACGCGAGACGAGATCCTCACGGGCATGCTGGGCGCCGACCTCATTGGCTTCCAGACGTACGAGTACGCAAGGCATTTCCAAAGCTCAGCAGTCCGATTATTGGGGCTTGAGAGCTCCCACAAGGGTGTCGACTTTAACGGCCACTTCGCGCGTGTCACGATCTGTCCTGTGGGTATCGACGCCGACAAATTCGTGACGTTGGCGCGGTCGGACGCTGTGAACGACCAGATTCGACAGCTCAAGGCCCAGTTTGCAGGCAAGAAAGTGATGTTGGGCGTGGACCAACTCGATCCGACCAAGGGCATCGTCCACAAGCTGCTGGCAGTCGACGAGCTCTTCACCATGAAGCCCGAGCTTGCTCAGGAAGTCGTGTTTGTACAGATTGTGACGGGTGCTGCGAACCAGTTCGACTCTCCACTGGGTGCTCAAGTCGAGTCGCTGGTGTCACGGATCAACAGCAAGCTTCAGGATATCGGAGCGGACGCGCCAGTGCAATACCTGAACCAGGAGATTGCCGTCGAGACGCTCATCGCACTGTATGCGCTGGCCGATGCGCTCGTTGTGACGCCAGTTCGTGACGGTATGAACACAATCCCGTTCGAGTACGTCGTCTGTCGCGAAGCTGTCGGTCGCCACGCTCGCGTCGTGTTGAGCGAGTTTGCCGGATGCGCCCATTCACTGGGTGGTGCGATGCTCGTGAACCCGTGGAATACTGAAGAGCTTCAAGATGCGCTGCTTTCATCGCTGCAAGACACGGAAGAAGTCATGCGTGGACACCAGACCATGTACAGCTACGTGAGCACGTTCACTTCTCGCCATTGGGCCGACAATTTCCTCGAGCAACTGGAAGAATGCAGCGACGAAAACGCATTAGCCGTGTCGGGTCGTGAGCTCAGCCGTCGAGATATGACGTCAGCGTACTTACGGTCGTCCAAGCGACTGCTGTTTATCAACTATGAAGGCGTGCTCGCCGCAGAAGCGTCGATTCCAGAGCTGTCATACCCACCACAGGAGCTATTATGGCAGTTGTCGATGCTCAAGAAGGATCCACGCAACACGGTCGTGATCGTGAGTGCACGCAGTACAGCAGTGTGCGAGCAGTGGTTTGCAGGACTCTCTGGACGGATCGTGTTGGCAGCAGAGTATGGTGTCTACGTCAAGTGGATGGGCGAGCACGAGTCGTGGCGATGTATGGTGCCCAACATGGACACTTCCTGGTGGGAGCACGTCGTACCACTACTCGAATACTACACGGAACGCACACCGGGTGCATTTATCGAGCGCAAGGACAGCTCCGTCGCGTGGCATTATCGCGACTGTGATCTCGACCACGGTCTCTGGCAGGCCAGCGAGCTGTTGATCTCTTTACGTGAGATCACGCGCAGTCTTCCCGTCGCGGTCGTCCCTGGCAACCGATATCTGGAAGTACGTCCGCAGAAGGTGAGCAAAGCCAGTCTTTTCGAGCGTATTTGGGAGTTCATGAACTACTCGACTCTGTTTCCGGATGAAGATCCCGTCGACACGGATTTCTTTGGTGACATGGTGCAGCCGCTCTCGTCCCCACTGATCAAGCCTCGCACGCCGACACTGGATCTGAAGGAGCGCTGGCGCAAGTCGAGTCAAGAGAAGGCAGATGATCTCACGCGGTTCCGACTCGAGGATTCTGGGGGAGGCGGACGCAGTAGTGGTGGTGAAGCCCAACTGAAGGACGATGCAGACCAAAACGAAGGCCATTTCGTGGACGTGGACACTGTGGACGACAACATGACCACGACCGACGTGGAGGACGACGACTCCAAAGTCGATTTCGTGCTGGTGATCGCGTCAGGAGATGACCGAACCGACGAGGATTTGTTCACAGTGCTCGTGCCGCCGCCGATTGACTTGGAAGCGTACTGCCGGCAGCTCGAGAAGGACCAAATGCTGGGTGAACGCCTGTCCGAGTCGACACTGCTGCTCCACGATGAAGACGAGTACTCCAACAAGTTGATGCTGAATACGTCCATGCGTCGTCGCTCATGGATGAGTGGCAATGCTGGAGGTGACGAAGGCTCCCACGCGACTGTTGGAAGTTTGGACGACGCGGGCGTGACGATGATCGAGCGAGTGAGTCCACGTGGCTCGTTCCGGCGTCTTCTCCATCGCGATAGCAGTGCATCGAACGGCATGATGCTGTCGAGTAGCGGTCAAGCCATGGACGCGTCCGAGTTGTCGGATTTCATGCCTCCACCACTGGCGCGATTACCGTCACAGGGTGCCGAGGCAGACTTTCTTCTATTAGGCGAGAATATCACGAAACTCACGCCGCTGTACAGCCACGCGTCGATGTCCAAGCCGACGATCTCGGAAGATGCGGCGACGATGTTCCCTCGTGCACTGCTGACCACGCCAGCGACAGCCCGTCGCGATGAGATCACTGAGAAGAGCAAGTTCACACCGCGACGAGATTTCCCACCGTCGGCGGCGCTGTTCAAGGCCATGAAGACCAAATATGGCGAGAATTTTGGCATGCACCGCCTGCCAGATACCCCGGCGGCGTGCTGGGCGTTGGTGATCCCACCGACGGCACGCGCCAAGCTGGAAGACCAGATGAGCGGCTTGACAACGGACCGCAAGGGATCGGCAGGAGCCACGACGATCAAGGAACTGGACAGTGACGACACGATCGCCTCGTTGGCGCTGCGTGATTTGGTGGAAATTGGCGTGGCGGAGGGCGATGAAGAAGACTTGATGCGACTGGAAGCAGCACTAGAACGAGCCCGTTCAAATTCGCGGCTGAGCGACTCACGTCGTGGCATGGAGGACGAGTTGAGCGACGACGGGCGGTATATCTTCCCTGTGAATACGTTTGTGTGCACGCTCGGTCGCAAGCTGTCTCAGGCGCCGTACTACATCAAGAACTCTGCGGATTTGTTCCAGCTACTCCAGGAAATGGGGCTGAGCTCCCATCTGCGTCGCCAGCGGCAGCTCTCGATGAGTGCCGCTGGTGGTGGCTACGATCACGAAGCTGGAAGCCCCGTGGAAGATGATTATGAGGAGGAAGAAGAAGAGTTTTATGAGGAAGGCGACGATGGCGAGGACGGGGAGGACGGGGAGGAGGACGAGTATGAGGAGGACGAAATGTGAAGATGTTACCGTTGGATTTTGTGGAGTTTCTCAGTGAAGATTTACGCGAGTCCCTTGATACGCAGCAAGCCGATGGCGTTGCCCAGTCCAGTGCGACGCGTGTACTCGTCAGCTACAGGTTACGACAAGTGAGTAGGAGCCGTAGGCTTAGTAAGGTCGTAGAGGACGCACCGTTCTGGTCACAGAGTAAATAGAGCCACTCGCCCATGCATCGCTTGACGGTGGTGTCCAAGCTCGTGAGGAAGAACGTGAGATGCTTGTGGAAGAACGCTGGCGGCGCCGGTCTCCGCAGTGGAGAGTGGTGCTCGTCGTTTGGGAAGATGTGGGCCTTGAAAAACGCTCGGATGCCCGGGTCATCGGTGCTTGTGAGGTGGTGGCACGCCATGAGCACTGGCTGGAGGTCTTTCGCCAGTCGTGTCTTTTCAATGCGAACGAGCACGAGCATCGTGTAGAGATGGCCCATGATCGCCGACAGAGCTATGGAGGACGGATCAGCTAGGAAGCCTGGAGTGATTGAGCTCTGTTTAGAGAGGAGAAAGACTCACCGTCGTGCTGCTGCTGGACAAAGAAGCCGAGCAGCGGCGTGGGGATGAAGAGAAAGATCTCCATGATCTTGTTCTTGAAGTCAATGAGCTGCGTGTCGAACGACGAGATATGCGGTGGAACGTACTGCAGAGCCTGTAGAAGGACTTCTCCCAGTGGCTGCAGTGTCGTGAGGAGCTCCGCGGCGTCGAGACGCGGGGGTGAGAGCTTGAGGTCGTTGACGAGCACGGTGATGAGTTTGACGAGCTCCATACACAGGTCCATGCGGCCCTGGCCACAAGGAAATCCTGCTGGAGAGGTGCCATGCAGACATACGTGAAGAGTCTACAGCAAATAGGAGTGAGCGCGGTGGTTTGGATGGCTAGACTGGCGTGTGTTTGGGGACGCACCGTGTGGATGTGTGTCCATGTGTCGATGTTGTAGGCCAGCGCTTGGATCATCTCGTCGGCTTCGCATGATACCAGCAGCGCCTTCCACACGACCCAGTGGAACGTCGCGGGCGCTGCACGCGTCGAAAGACATAGCAATCGAGTGGCATAGTTGGCGTGAGGAAGAGCTTGGTCCCGAACGAACTCTGGACGCGAGTACGCCGAGTTGATCACGCACTTGAGCGCGTCTTCTGCGACCGCCACATCCGCACACTCAGCCAGCGACAAGAACAGCTCGAGTGTCTATCGTAAAAGGCACTTGAGTAAGCCTGTGTGCATGCAGTGGATCGATTCAATGGGGCGTAGATTGATAGATACCTCCACGCTGAGTAGCTCCTCAATGCCGCGACGGTCTCGCATCATGACTTTGGTCGTCGTTAGAAGCTTGCAAACAGCTACAACCGACACAACGACACAGTCACTAACCAATGTTAACAGCTACATGCTGAAGCCAGCTCACCGTCCACATCACAGCAGCCTCTCTGCACATCGCAGACAATCGCGTGGAAGCCATTGACGATCTGGGCCGCGACTTTCGTCCGCGCTGGGACCTGCTGGAGAGACACTGCCGAACGACAAAACTACATCAGCTCCTCCTCCAGTAAGCCCATAGTGTAGCCTGCCTACCATGTTGCCGCTCCAGCATATCGCTGAGCTTCTCGACCCACAGCGCGTCCTCCATATTCATGATCCCTCTCTCCATTTCCACTTGGCCCCCGCGTCGTTTCGTGATCGTCCGCGATCAGGGGTAGGGAAGGCGTCCACCAGCGGACGAGCGGATCCACCGTCCTCTTCAACGATACAATGGATTCTGTAAAATCAGTGCTTTCTGCTGACTCCATTTTCAGCCAATCACAGATGACCACATCGCCCAACGGCAACGTGGCTTCTTGTCAAGCAGCTCATTTCCGAATCGATCAACGACCAAGATACACGAGTCATCATGAAGTTCTCCGCGTGGACTCTGCTCGCGGCTGCGGCCGTGCTTGTGGCTGCACCAGCCATGGCAAAAGACGACCTCCCAGCCAACGCCGCGCTTCGCGTGGGCGTCAAGTTCCGTCCGGAGACGTGCGACGACAAGAGCGAATCGGGCGACAAGCTCTCGATGCACTACACCGGCACGCTGCGCAAGGACGGCTCCAAGTTCGACTCGAGCCGGGACCGCAACCAGCCATTCGAGTTCACGCTCGGCACGGGCCAGGTGATCAAGGTGCGTTTTGGCTGTTGTTTGATGTGGTGGAGGCAGGAGCGATGAGCTGACTTCGGGGGATTGTGATGCTTGATGATGACAGGGCTGGGACCAGGGGTGCGTCTCTCGATGAACATGAAGGTTAGTTGTGCGATGGTGGTGGATAGACGCTGACGTTGTGTGCGTGTTATGGTGTGCTTTTGCGAATGGGCTGCAGCCTCGTGGGTATGTGTGTCGGGTACGTGCAGCACGATTCCTTTGCTTCGGAAGGTAGTATCCATGGGGCTCATCCCTGGCCTTTTTAACACGACAGTGAGAAGCGTCGCTTGACTATTCCTTCGGGTCTTGGCTACGGCGACCACGGCGCTCCACCGACGATTCCTGGCGGCGCGACGCTCGTCTTCGACGTGGAGCTGCTCAAGATCACTCGTCCTGGCAAGGCCGACCTCTAGATTCCCATGGATCGACAGCTCCAACAGCGACCAGAACACCACCACATCAAGGCGCATGGCAAGATGAAGAGCCTTCCTATTCTGAACGTACGTATCTCTAGAGCGAGGAGGAGATAAACAGCGTAACCTGCATCCCATTTGCATTCCCTGCACCTCATCACTTCTTACTTAGCTACTAAGTTCGTTTTCAACGTACTTAGCAGTTTGGAATTTCGGACCGAAAAGGCGGCAGGTAAATCCCACACCAGCGGCGAATATGACGTCGAACTCGCTGTTCTCGCTGACGCCGCAGCGACAGCCGCCCAGCAGCGCTCAGCAGCATGACCATACGCCCAGCCAGTCTCTGTCACAGTCTGACGCGCGATCGGCTTCTCCATCGTTCAAAAATGGCGACCAAAGGCTGCCCATCGATGCTGAGACCATGCAGGACCAAATGGAGTTCTTCCTGCGAGACGGCATCTACGACTCGGCGCAGCTACTGGGCGAGTTCCTCGTGTCTATCGCGACTGCAGCAGCAAGCGGTAGTTATGGGGGCAGGCGCGAAGACGCGCTGCTGCTCGCACAGCTCTCGCGCGAGTTCCACGGCAAGAGCTTCCGCCTGTTTGCCGACTTGCTGGCCAAGAAGCGCGAGTTCAAGCGAGCCATTGTACGTGTAAACGGACATTAATCTGGTCCATTATCATTGTTTTAATGGTCGTGGTGTGGTAGCAATACTACAAGCGCAGCTGGAAAGTGCAGATCGGCTCGACGAATTCGTCGGCGAGTGCCGAGGCCAACGCCCTGCGGGTTAACATGGCACAGTGCTGGATCGAAATGGACGGCGTGCACCAGGCTATCGAAGTCGTACGTATTGTACATAGCCACGTGTGGGGTTTGATGGCGTTCTGACAATGTTGTGGTGGTGTAGCTCGGTCAAGTGCCTGTGCCGCTCCGATCTCTCACAGTCAACTTGCTGCTGGGCAAGCTGTACCTGAGCGAAGGACTCAAGAACAAGGCTGAAGACGCCTACCGCACAGCGCTGCGGCAGAACCCGTATGCGCTGGAAGCAACGCTAGCTCTTGCCGACATCGCGGCGACGCGTGAGTCGACGACTGTCGCGACTCCAAACGCAGCACCAGGAAGTCTGGGCAGCTCCAGTGGAGAGAACGCGGCGCTGGGAAGCGTGACGGACCCAGCGTTCTGGCAGCGCGAGATGGAGAGATTCTACAGCAAGCTGCCGAGCGTGCGTGCTGGCAACGGTAAGCCTGTTGTGATGGCCGATGCAGAGTGGCTACAGACTCTCGTAAGCGCGCATATCCACGCGAAGCGAGGTCGCTACCGGTCGGCGATGGATTCGTTTGACGCGCTGGAGAAGCTGTTCCCGAACAACCTGCACTGCTTGCTCAACAAGGGCAAGCTCGAGATGGACCAAGAGTTTTACCACCAGGCGCATCTCAATTTCCACCGCGCTCGTCAACTGGACGACCAGAACCTGACGATGATGGACGCCCACGCCGACTGTCTTCGCAGGAGCGGTGCACGCATCCAGTTGAACAGCCTGGTTCAGGATCTGTTCGAGACGAGTGAAGATCACGTCGAGTGTTGGCTGGCGGCCGCGTACTACAGCGATATGAAAGGAGACCACGAGACCGCGTTGCAGTTCAGCGAGCGAGCAATCATGACCAATCGAAGATACGCGCCTGCCTATCTATTCCAGGGCACGTTGCTGCTGCAGCTGCATCGCCCAGAGCACGCGCTCATGGCGTTCACCAAGTCGTGCAAGGTGGCCAAGACGCTGGAGGCGTATGGCGGTATTATCATGAGCTACTGTGACCTGTGCCTCAAGGGCATGAACAAGTACAAAGAGGCGCTTTCGACGGCCAAGACCATCGTGAAGTTGTACCCGCAGAAGGCACAGAGCTACACGCTGCTGGGCAACGTGTTTGCGCTTCGGCCCGAGAACAAGGAGCACGCGAAGAAGGCGTTCGTGAGGGCGCTATCGATGGAGCCTCGGAAAATCGCGGCAGTTTTTGGGCTCGTGGATCTGTGCGTGCGAGACGGCGACTTCCCCCAGGCAATCGACAGGTGCGTGTGTACATCTACCCTATATGCCTTTGTGGTCGTATGAAGAGATGCGAACTCATGCGGTTTGTGTTTGTAGATTGACGATCCTATCGGAGCAGTGCCCTCGAGAATCAGTGTTCACGAAGATCGCTGATGTGTACACGATGAACCGACATTATCCGGACGCGATGACGTTCTACCACCGCGCGCTGAGCGTGAGTCCGGCCTCAGCCGCCGCTGCCCGTGGACTCGAGCGACTGGAGAAGCTCATGCGCGGTGAGGACCCGGACGAACTCAACTCGACCATGGAGCACATGGAAGGAGAGGAGCCGGACGACAGCATGGACGCAGCCGAGTACGCCGCCTCGTGAGAAGCTCTCGTATAAAAAAAGATTCCGAAATCGAAGTACAGTACAGTACACTACACAGGTGTAATGGCTTCAGTGGTGGATGGTTGAAGTTGGGACGCGGAGGCCTGGCCGCAGCAGTCGTGTCCCAAGTGCAACGAGGTCAAGCGGCGTGCGTCCGTTGCACTTCAAGGCCACTGCGACGCTGATGACTGCGCGGAGAAAAGCGAGCCAGTAAACGGAGACCGTGGCTGTTGGTTTCAGCCTTGCACACGTGATGCCTGGCTTCACACAGTGCGTGTTGGGCGGCGAAACGGTCCAGCCAACGAGTCCACCGTGACGCCTATCGGATTGGACGGGTGGAAGCCGTCTGCATCGTGGGCCGTGGTCCAAAATGGAGTCGGCGCGGCGACTTGGCTGGGATCCTGCACGAACGAGATGTTCTCGGTTCTTTTTGTGGGGTCCATTCTTAGAGCTGGCCCAGCGGCCGCGACGCGTGGCTCACGTCCATTCAACCGATCCTCTCCTCGATGGATACGCCGGCATTCGTACACTCGCGGCCGCGGAGGCGGACGTGGAGGTGGATCCCCCCCCCCCCG
>JAADVL010000162.1:0-49247 GCA_023334995.1 Pythium sukuiense
AAGCATGGGAGCCCCACTTCACGCGCAGAAGAAGCATGCTTCTTCTTCTTCTTCTTCTTCCATCTGACGGTCTGGTCCCCATCCATGCACGCCACTTGCGCTTAGGAGCTGCCGCCGTGGAGCTTCTCGTAGGCCGAGTTGGGGTTGGGCAGGAACTCGTCGCCCACCCACGTATACGAGATGCGGCGCGCCTGCAGCCAGTTGCGCAACTCCGTTTGCCGCGACTTGGGGCCGTCGGTGTCGCTGATGTGGTCGCGGAAGAGGTCATTCGTGACCAGGAACGCGTTGTACCGCTTGGCGTAGTGGATGCAGTACAGGTCGTCCGAGTCCATGGCCGGCGTGAGCACCACGAGCCCCGAGTCGACCATGATCTCCACCAGCACGCGGTCATCGGGCGTGATGGTGCAGCGGCCCTCGCGACGCCGAGCGCGGCCGCCGCTCGAGGCTGTGGCTTTTCGACGGAAGGCCCCGTCGGAATCCACGTCCAGACAGTAGTCGGGCAGAAACGCCACGACGCGATTGCCCTGCGCGATGAAAAATTCAGCACAGAGCTGGATGCCGCGACATGAGAAGCGACGCTGCAGGCCGTGGCGCATGGCAATGTTGGCGGCGTCCAGTACGACCACGCGCTCGTCTGTCTTCGGTTTCAGGGGCGCGGGCACTGTCACTGGCTTGGTGTTGGAGGTGTTCTTGGCTGGTTTGGTGTTCTTGCTGGAAGTGGCAGTTGCGGTGAGTTTCGCTGGTGTCCACAGCTCACGAGTACCTGACGCATTGCCTCGTCCTTCCGAGCTAACAACTGCCGGTGAGTTTCCATTGGCGCTGATAACGACTTTGTCCAACACGTTCAAGACCTGGTCGACTGGCGAAGGCTGCACCTGCGGTAATGGTTGCAGTGTGAGAGCTGCTTCTGCCGCAGGCTCGACAACAGCCATTACAGCCGCTGCTGCCGGTCGTGGCGTCATGAACGCCTCCACCAGAGACAGGAACTTGCCGATGCGGCGCTGAAGCAGTGCGTCATCATCCGATATGTCGAATCCAGCGTCTGGATCCACAGAAAGTGTGGACGACCCGTCGATGCCAGCGAAGCATGGAAGCCCGCACAGTTCGATTTCTTCCACCAACACCGCCACTGAAGCTTGTTCTTGGCCTGCAGTCGGAGCGAGTTCTTCCAGTGGTGTTAGGAATCCCCCACTGATGATTGCGGTGAGCATCATGGTGCTCAGCTGCTCGCAGCTTGTGCGTGTCGCCTCGGCCACCATTTCTCGCCACTGCAGCTTGGTGAGCCATGCAAAGGCGACGTTGATGGGCGGGAGCATGAGCTGCAAAGCGTGCTCTTTTTGTTTCGTCGTACGAAGCGGACTGGTGAGCGCGCTGAGAGCTCGATGCAGCAGCGCGTTCACGAACGAGACGATCAACTCGATCGCTCGAGGGTTCTTCACCGACGTCAGGTCCTTCTCCGTCGGTTGAAGAGGTGTGGAGGGTGCGACAAAGTCCTAGAAGTAAAGTAGAATCACACGTTCGTAAGCCATGACAGAGCGAGTATGTAGCGTGTGCTTGACCCACCTTGGGCAAGCACGCACAGGCGACGAGAAGACCGACAATCCGCACGATCTGAAGGGACTCGGCAGCAGCACCGGTGTCATCGCCAACAACGCGGGAAGCATCGTCGAAGCAAACGGCATCCAAGAGTTTACACAGCGATAACGCCAGTTCGCGCGGGGCTCGTCGCTGGGTGATGAAGTCTTGCTCTTCGCCAAAGTATGGAGCCACAGCCGCGAGGACGGCTCGGTCCAGCTGCAGCCAACTAACCTTTTCAATAGCTAGAGAGGCCTCTTGACTCGAGTCGGAGCTTCTCAAACTCGAGACATGCTTGTACTGGTCAGATAGTGAGCCAGGGCTGTCGAACGCCATGTCAGCGACTCGAGAACGCATGAGGTGGTAAAGCGCATCTGCACAGCGTTCATCGTGAAGCACAATGCGAGCGAGATGGAAGTGGGTCTCTCCCTGGCCAACCCCCCAGCGGCGTGCGCGCTCGTAGTACTGCTCTGGGATGCGCCAGTTCTTCTTGGTCTGGCTTGACGAGTGGATCTCAAGTGCGTACAGGACATGCGCATGCGAGAGTGACAGTCGGTGAACGAGTAGCACTGTCGTCGGCTCCAAGCCATTCGCGCCAGTTGCAGACCCCTTGAGCTTCTGGATCAATGCGCTATAGCTGCTGAGCGCGACATACAGCGCATCACGCAACTGCTTCTCCCCGTGCACATTTCCGAGGCAGCTCTCGAGTGCAGCCAGCTCGCGCTGCCACGAGCTCCACAGTCGCTGGTCCAGGTCCTTGGTGAGCGCCAGCCACGGAAACGTCGTGATGATCTCAGCGCACGTAGCGCGGTAGTCGTGTGCAACATGTCTGCATCAGAATCACAGTCAGCATCTCCATTACCACCGTTATCATGGCTAAAACGGCCACTGCGTACTCGTCCTGTACGCCACGTTCCAGCTCCAATTGAAGCCGGTCTAGCCGCTGCAGCAGCTCCGTCGCAGCGAGGATCATGTCCACTGACTGCATCTCACCCAGCGCCGACACATTCAGCTGCGCGGGCCGATCCAGCTCCGGTGCGGGCGTGGGGGTCGACATCCCCGTTACACTGGCTACTGACGCTGGCGTTGGTCGCATCGCCGCTGCTTGATTTGGAGGCGCCGCGAGCACCGGTGCAGCGGGCAGCTCCACATTCGTTCCGTCTCCATCCGCGCTGTTCGTCCAGCTCTCCACTGCGCCGTTTTCCCGACGGCGGCGGCGCGTCGGCGTCGTCCTCATCTTGCTTTCTCACTATTCCCCTCTTTTTGCTCTTGTTCTAATGTGGGATCCACAAAGGTGGTACCACGTGCCACTATATTGGTACAGGGTACCGCGTGTGTTGAAGCTGCGGTGGGTTCAAACAGCCGGAGTGCCTGGAACTTGAGCGGCTCATTGCCGACGCTGACGAAGTTGGGGCGCAGCTCCCGCGCGAAGATCTCTAGCTTCCGACCCGGGAAGACTTCGTTCGGGAAGATGCACTCGGGCGGTGGCTTCCATGAGTGGCGCAGCGGCACGCTCACTATAACCTTCGGCGTGTGGCCCAGTCGGGCGCGGAGCCTCTCGCGGGCCTCAGGCCTTCGCGTGCGAGTCGCCACCACGAGCTTCTCCACAGGAAGACGGTGGGCTGACGATAGTGGCGATGCGAGTTCTCCGGTCATACTGACTTTCAGCCAGTACCACGTCGCGTGGTGGATGAATCCCCACGCTGGAAGGAGCTCTTCGAGGATGAAGGCCATGTACAGGGGCCGATTGGTGACCCAGATCGCCAGCACCGCGTCATCATTACCGTCACCTCCTTCCCCTAGTGCTGTGAGGGATTTAATGTCGATCTTCAGCAGCTCGCGGTGGTGGAAGGTCGTGTAGCATCGCTTGCGGTCGACGCTCTTGTTCTCCCAGGGCGGGTCCATCACTACCAGTTGGAAGCTGCCCAGCGCTGATGCCGCCTTTGAGTTCAACAACTCACGCACATCGCCGATGACAAAGCGTGACTGTGGTGGCAGCACGCGCTCTACGTTGTTGTGCTGGATGAAGGCCACGTGGTCAGTGGAGTTGGCATGGCAGGCCGCGTGGACCACTTCAGCACTCGTGGAATCCACATCTCCAGTCGCCGTGTCTGTAGCGCTCAACTCTGGCTTCCATCCTCCTGCTGATAACGCGACTGCATGGGCAATCTTGAGATTCGCCACAGTCGACGCATCTAACGGCACGAACTTGCCGCTTGCAATGAGCTGTTGCAGTTGTAGCTGCTGCTGCTTGAGCTTCTTCCTTTTCTTCTTGGCCCTGTTGCTTTCGATGTCACCACCATCATCGGCGATGCAGGCGTCGCTGATGAACGGCTTCAACGGCGGCTGCAGTGACTCCTGCCGCACGCGAATGCCTGCGCTCGCGTAGTACGCATTCACGCGCGCCAAGTGGCTCAGGCCCTCCACGCGCCATCGAGTTCCCTCCATCTTGGAGCGGACACCACCAGTTGCATCTGTTAGGAACCTCCATTCATTCTTGATAAGAACTTCAACATGACCTGAGTCACGTCAGGATTCTCCAATGCACTAACCACAAGTGGCTACCATGGACTCCAGCGATATCGCCCACGTGACCACGCTGCTTTCCACGAGCGGCAGCAATGCAGCCGATGCTGTTGCAGCAGCAAGCGCGTGTGTGGCGCTGGACGCGAAGCGCGTGGATGCACACGTGGTGCTCGCACGCGCTTTGATGCGCAACAAGCAGAGCGACGAGGCCGTCAAGGCCTGCAAGACAGGTACGCCACTCCTCACCACCACCCACTGCATCCATTTGGAACCAGGGAAGCTGACGGTGGCTGCGTACAAACGCAGGACTTGAGCTGCACCCGAAGCATCCGGAGCTGGAGGAGACGCTGCGGGCCGCGCGATTCGCCGTGCTGAATGAACTCCCGAGCGACGAGGAGGACGAGGAGGAGCCGCAGACTTTCTCCCTCCACCGCACGCCGCCTCTTAGCCCCACGCCCATCAGTGAGGCGTTTGGGCGCGCGTTTGAAGACAGAACTGTGGTCGATCCTGGGCCGCGGGATCTGTCATTTGAGACGAAAGTCGAGCGGCTCATGCTGCATCTCGACCTCAACAAGCTCGTGCGGGTGGGGCTGTGGTACACGCTACTGGAGCTTCTTCAGCTGCGCTGTATCACGGGCGGCCTCGTAGCGCTGTTCCTCGGACTGCTAGCGCAGGCAGCGATGCATCGTCACAAGTTCATGGTGGTTTCCATGCTGCTCGTGGGACTCGCGCACTCGAAACTGCGTGCGATGGCTGAAACGTATCTACGTAGATGGGTCGAGACCTCCAGCGACAAGCTGGGCGCCGTCGTGTGGCTACCACGTGTGGTAATGGCGCTCCCCATCGTGCTCAAAATCGTCGGCTACCTCAAGTTCATGCTCTTCCTCCAGCGAGACGTGGTGTTGACTCTCGTGGTCACACTCACCTCCGGGGCTATGGTGGCCCTCGCTCACTATGTGCAGGACGAAACCCATCCACTCAAGGCTTGGGGATACGGAAAGCGGCTGAAGTTCGTGGCGTACGCAACTGCCATCGCCTACTGGGCCGTGTGGTGCGGTAACTACGCCGACACGCTGCGACTCGTCGGCCCTGCACTCATGGACGCCGGCGGAATCCTCTTGGGCTCTGCGTCTTCGGACGAGATCCAGAGCGTTGTTCGCCGTGCTTGGAAGCGCGTCTTCGACGAAGTCTCCGCCGACGTGAAGCAGGACATCGACTTCGACGCGTGGTTTTTCATGGGCCTGACCAACTGGATCATCGACTACTGGCAGCAGCCGACCGACTTCTCGCTCGAGATGCTGGCGAAATGGCTGAGTGAGGGCTTCGCGACATTCGAGAGCAGCGCCGTGCATCTCTTCCGTCCAGAGTTGCAGCGGTTGAGTCTACAGATGCGTCGCATCGGTCGCGACGCCGAGTTCGCACTGGTAGTCGTGTACCTCAAGCAGAGTCTGGAGAGCGTGCCACCGCGCCAGTGGCTAGCCTTCCTCGGGCTGTTCGCCAAACGCTGTTCGTCGTTCGTGGTCGCACTCTTGTTGATAGTGTTTCACGGTACCCTGGTGATGCCGCCTTTGATCCCATTCCTCGTATCGGAGCTTGGCGATGCGTGGGCGCTCTATGAGCTCTACGGCAGCGATGAGCTCAAGCCCATGGATGGACTGGATGTGCTGCTGCTGGGTTCGCCACTTGCTCGCGTGTGGGCAAACGCCAAGGCAGCCGTGTACTGTCTCGAAGGCGGCGTGACACTCACAAAGGCCATGGCCACAGGTGCGCAGATCATGACGGCAGCCGCGCGGCTCAGCCAGCTTGCCAGGTTCGCTGCGAAAGTCAAGACTGCGGGGCTTGCAGCTCATGCCGACGAGATCCCTGAGCACATTACGAACGCATTCGTCGTGCTGAGTGACTACGGAGCCATCGCCGAGGGCCTACAGCACGTGTACCAGAGCTCTCACTGGCGAGACGTCGGCCATTCTATCAGTCGGTGGTGGGCCGGTAAGGACGCGTGAGCGCAGCAGTGGATTGTTGTGTGCTATCAAATCCTATTCGTATTCATTCAACCATCAAATAAAATAATGCGCTTCGCAAAATCACGACTACCACGACCGACATCTCTCTGTCTCTGTCTCTGACTCGACTTGTCTCCACCAACGTATGTTCGCTCCGTGCGGCTTAGTTCCGATCGCCCTTGGCTCGAATGCTGATGCGATTCTGGAGCGTGTCTAGTTGTACCGCCGTTTCTGGTTGAAGCGCTTCATCTCCATGATCGCGGACGACAGCGGCTGCTCGTTGTACGGCGTGCTCGAGTGTCCCTTTATCCACGGGTGCTCGAGCGCTGCGGCCGCACTGTCGCGGTCCTGCGGCACGACGTTCAGGAGTCGGCGGATCAGATCCTTGGCCTCCTCGGAGATGTTGGTCCAGTACGGGTGCGGGAACTCGAGCACGCCCGAGCAGATCTTGCGGTACACCGACTCCATGCCCGTCTCGTCCTCCATGAACGGCGGGAAGCCACAGAGCATGATGTACGCGACCACGCCGAGACTCCACAGATCCACCTTGCTGTCGTAGCCTTCGCCGTTGAGCACTTCCGGCGCGACGTAGTAGTCCGTGCCGCAGCTCGTGTACGCTCGGCTGCGTCCGCGGCCGCCGTCGTCGCCGTCTTCTTCGAGGATCTTGGCGATCCCGAAGTCGCTGAGCTTGACGTCGACGCTGTTGTGGCTGGCTAGCAGGATGTTCTCCGGCTTGATGTCGCGGTGGAGAATGTTGAGCGAGTGCAGGTAGTGCAGCGCCGACAGCACGTTGGCCACAATCTCGGCCGCCTGGCGCTCCGAGTACACGCCCTGCTGCACGATGCGCTCGAAGAGCTCTCCGCCAGTGACTCTGTTTTCGCACATTTAACAGTCAGAAAGGCTCACAGAGTATGGAAGAACCACAGTAGTCAGGGCCAAACGCACCTCTCCATGACCAGCAGCAGCTCGTTGTCGCTCTCGTAGACCTCGACGAGGCTGATGATGTTGGCGTGCTTGACGCGCATGAGCACCGTGATCTCGTCGCGCAGAGACTTCTTCTTGACGCACAGCATCTTGTTGATGACCTTGACGGCGAACACCTCGCCGCTGGCCTTGCGGCGGCACAGGTACACCATAGACATGGCGCCGCGGCCGATGAGCTCGCCCACGTCGTACAGCGCGTGGAACATGGTGGAGCCGTGCACGTCGGCGATGCCCTGCGTCACGAGGTGGTCCTCCTCCTTACGGAAGAAGGCCGACAGCGGGGGAGCTGCTCGCCCAACCATCCATCCACACATAGATCAGTCAGTCATCTCAGCCAGGCAGTCGCATTCGCGCCGCTCTCGCGCTGCAGCGCACCTTTGAAGGACGCCATCACGGGAGCAGGCGGCGGGTTCGGAGAGTGGAGTGGTGATGGCGTGCACGTGCTTGGCGGCGCGGCGTCGTGTGCGTCGTGCGTCGCGGCGCCCGTCGGAGGTACAGCCCCGAGCTTCTTGGACCTTCCCGTCTGCTCACTCCAAAAGGACGGAAGGGAACGCAGCGGGCAGCCGAGACGCCCCCTCAACAGGCAACGATAGGATCAAACGACAGACTAAATCACCCTCATTTGGCAACGACCTCAGACGGCTCAACAGGGCTAGGTGGGCAGCACGGACGCGAAAATGTTCCACAAAGTGAGACTTGCGCGGGAACAGGGCTTGTATTGAGGTGTAATACGGTACAGATCCCTACAACCAGCAGATCGAATTCGATCCGACGGGTGTAGCCATGTTGTCGACGACGAAGCTCAAAACTGCATGGCCGCGAGGCCAGGACACTACGCGGCGTGGATGACGGTGATGAGTACGACGGCCACGAGCGCGAGCACGAACGTGAGGTAGAGCCAGCCGTCGCTGGAGAACGGACTGGCGAATGGGTTCACGACGCGCGAGCGAGGCGCTTTGGCGGCCGTGTGGTCCTTCTCCAGGCGGCGACGCAGGCAGAACACAAGCGTCGCAGGCACGACCCACTGCATGGAGCAAGGATGTAGAGGTGAGTGTCACAGGCATCATATCATTAGGCAGAAGAGAGTACACACCTGAATGCCGAGGCCAGCGTAGGCGCCGGTGTAGCCCACCAGCATGGACACGTCTTCGGTGAAGAAGGCGACGATGAGCGGCGGCACGAGAGCGACGAGTGCGTACAGGTTACGCGCAATGAAGGCACGCAAGCCAGTAGCATCGTCATGGGCAGCAGCGAGCTCATGCTCGGGGGTAGCACTGAGGTTGTGCGCGAGGGTTCGGAGGTTCTCACGCAGCGTGATGGTGATGACAGGAAAGTTGGCACTGCATTTGCACACAAGTGTCATCAGTAAGAACGCTGTCGTGCTGCTGTGAGCTTGCAATGGATCGTACCTTAGGGTGCAGACAGGGAACAAACTCAGGAAATACGCGACCACGCGCACGGGATACTTCTTGAAGTTGAGCGTGTACACGTCCTGAGCAGCATCCGGAAACGTCAGTACAGGGAAAACGAAGCAACCACAGCAACACAGAGGCAACGTACGTCGATCTCATCTGGATGAAAGCGGAACGTCGCAGTAGAGCAAAGCACGATGTACACGCTGAGGACGGCCACGAACGCCATGAAGATGACCTTTCCGACCTTCGTCGTGTCTGTGATCGGAGCCACGAGGCCTGGGATACTGTGGTGGCACATGAACGAGTAGATGCAGACGCCGAACATCGTCGCGATGTTGGCAGGGCGCTCGTAGCTGATCACCTCGTCAATCGAGCGGCCCTGGCCACGGATGATGCCGATGGCCGCGAGCAGGATCATGAGCCCGAATGACGCATGGCGGATCACAGTCGTGATGAACTGCAGCGTCTGCGTCTTCTGCACATTACCGAAGGCGAACGGACCCAACACAACACCGAACAGGACAACGAAGAAACGATAGAGGCTGGAGCTGTTGAAGCCGCTGCCGCACTCCCACACAGTGGCGTCAGCCGTAGGCCGTGGGCAGATAATCTCACGCATGGACTTGGGCACGGCTACAGTACCAGCGGTGTCAGAAAGCTATGATATGGCAAGCATTTATCTGAGAGACTTACCGACAGCGTAGATGGCCAGGTCTCCGAAGAGGTAGATGGTGACGCAGGTATAGAAGGCGATGATGCCCTGGCGGTTGTACAGCAAGTGCGCCATCTGCGCTAGCTCCATCTATCCGAGCGTTGTCCTTTAGCTATCAGACAATCCACACATAGGTCACAATGGGGATCGTACCTTGCGCGAGAGGTCGAAGTCCGAGGCAAGCTCTGTTCCTTCTGGCCGGAGCTTCTTCACCAGCTTGTCGTCGTCCTGCAACACCATCACATCACACATCCTGAGTCAGTACACCGTGCTCTCTTGCTGTCAGACGCCTCGTCAGCACGCAGTCGGCTGAGGCCCACGCAAGTACTTTGTCGGGCACCATTAGCGGCATGAACTCGGTCGTGGGCGTCTCATCTCGCTCGTCGTGCTCCTCCAGCGCGTCGGTGTCCTTGTCGCCGCGCTTAGGTGCCTCCAGCTCCCGCGGCGTGCGCTTCTTGATGGCGTTGACGCCCGCGATGGCCTCCACCATGAACGTGGCCGTGACGTAGCTGGACAGCGCCAGCAGGCTCAGCGTCAGCGCGCCGTACAGCAGCCCCACCTGCGCGAACGCGTGCGGGATGGTGAGCGCGCCGGCACCCACGATCAGGTTGAAGATGAACACGAAGCCCGTGGTCGGCGAGTAGCTGCCCACGTGAGCAGCGCCGCCCGCCATGTCAGTCAGATTCGCTGGCAATCAACCAAGGGTTTGTTGGTGTCTCCCCTGCTTTCGTTGGCGCTTTCACCGAAAGTTGGAAATTGGACCTTACTCAAGCACATCAGACACAGTCATAGGACAACCCGGCTAAGTACGAACAGATCCTCCAACTCGCAGATGACGCCCCTTGATGCGCGGATCTTGCTGACGACCGGCCATTTCGTGGCGACATGTATGACAGCGGCGGCGCGAGGCATGCATGTGAGTGCTGTGTAGAGTGAGGCTATGCTGCTGTGCGACTGTGTGTGCTGAGGCGCTGTGCGTGGTCCACAGGGCGGGGTCGGCTTTGTCATCTACGCGTCGTTTGCGTTGGCGTTTGCCAGTATCCTCGGCGGATGGGAGCTCTTCGTTGACAAGGCAAGCGAGCAGCAGCCACGGCTGGCTGAGGAAGCGATGCTAACTCATCCATTGCGGTTCTGTCCATAGAAAAACGCCATCCACACCGTCGCGCACTTCGTCGGTGGGCTCATGCAGGCTCGGATCGTGCTGCATGAGCTGCCCACGACTCCCTACCTCTGGTGAGTGCTCATGACAGCAACCACGACGCCTCAACATCCTTCTCACTGTGCTGTGAGTCCAGGTACGTCTTGCTGCTCGCCCACGCGCCCGCGACGGCCGTGACACTGGGCTCCTTCACTCGGCTCTTCATCTTCCGCCACAGCTCCAAACGCTAGCACATGCAAAAGGAGTCACGACACATCACAACGGATTGAGGTTTCTTCTGTATTTATGTTAAGAAAGAGCTCGAAGGGGACGGCCGCGACCGCCACGAGACGGACGCGCCCGCGTCCTCCGCAATATCACACTCGCGCGATCCACCGCCTATATTAAATCTCCGGTCGATTGCATGCCGTGGATTTACGCGGCGTTCTTGAGCTTCATCAGGTTGAGCGCACTGCCGGCCTTGAACCACTCAATCTGCTCCTCGTTGAACGTGTGGTTGACCTTGATGTCGAACGCGGCGCCGTTATTTGGGGCCACGCGGAGCGTCAGCTGCTTGCCAGGCTGGAAGTCGCCCAGACCCACAATCGAGATCTTGTCGTTGCCCGTGATCTTGTCGTAGTCGGCTGGGTTCGCGAACGTCAGTGGGAGCATACCCTGCTTCTTCAAGTTGGTCTCGTGGATACGAGCGAACGACTTGACGATGACAGCGCGGCCACCGAGGTGGCGTGGCTCCAGAGCGGCGTGCTCACGCGACGAGCCCTCACCGTAGTTCTCGTCACCGACGACGACCCAGCTCACGCCCTGCGCCTTGTACTGACGCGCGACGTTTGGCACCTTGTCGAACACACCCGTGAACTGGTTCTCGACGCTGTTGGTCTCACCGTTCTCAGCGTTCTCGGCACCGATCAGCAGGTTGTTCGAGATGTTATCGAGGTGGCCACGGTACTTGAGCCATGGGCCGGCCATGGAGATGTGGTCGGTCGTGCACTTGCCCTTGGCCTTGATCAGCACTGGCATGTCAAGGAAGTCCTTGCCGTGCCAAATGTCGAAAGGCTCCAGGAGCGCAAGACGCTCGCTGGCGACGTCGACGTTGACCTTGAGGCCCTCGCCGCTGGCAGGAGGAGCCTGGAAGGTCTCCTCACCGGCGTCGAAGCCACGTGGTGGGAGCTCCTTGCCGAATGGCGCGTCGAACTTGAACGACTTGCCGTCTGGCGTTGGGATCGAGTCCGTCGCTGGGTTGAACGTGGTCGTGCCCGCAATCGCGCACACAGTCACGAGCTCAGGCGAGGTCACGAAGGCGTGGGTGTTTGGGTTGCCGTCGTTACGCTTGGCGAAGTTACGGTTGTACGAGGTGAAGATCGAGTTCTTCACGCCCGAGGCAGGAGGCAGATCCGTACGGTTCCACTGGCCAATGCACGGGCCACAGGCGTTGGCGAGCGAGGTACCACCAGCCTTGAGGAACGTCTCCAGGATGCCGTCACGCTCAATGGTGGCACGCACCTGCTCCGAGCCAGGGGTCACGAAGTATGGCACCTTGAACTTGAGGCCAGCGGCAGCGGCCTGCTCGACGAGCTCAGCACAACGGCTCATGTCCTCGTACGACGAGTTCGTGCACGAACCAATGAGACCCGCGCTCATCTCCGTTGGCCAGCCGTTCTTCTCGCTGGCGGCCTTGAGCTCGTCACCGGCGGTGTGGCCAAGGTCAGGGGTGAATGGACCGTTGACCATTGGCTTCAGCTCATCGAGGTTGATCTCGATGATCTGGTCGTACTGGGCGCCCTCATCGGCACGAAGGTTGGCCGAGAAGTCGTTGGCAGCCGAGGCAATGCCGCTGCGGTGCGTGGCGTGGAGGTAGTCAGCCATGCGCTCCGTGTACGGGAAGGTCGAGCACGTAGCACCGATCTCAGCACCCATGTTACAGATGGTACCCATACCCGTGCACGAGATCGAGTCGACACCAGGACCGAAGTACTCAACGATGGCACCAGTGCCACCCTTGACGGTGAGGATGTCAGCGACCTTGAGGATCACGTCCTTTGGCGAGGTCCAGCCCGAGAGCTTACCCGTGAGCTTGACACCGATGACCTTTGGGGCCTTGAGCTCCCAAGCCATACCGGCCATGACGTCAACGGCATCGGCACCACCGACACCGATGGCGCACATGCCGAGACCACCGGCGTTTGGCGTGTGCGAGTCCGTACCGATCATGAGACCACCTGGGAACGCGTAGTTCTCAAGGACGATCTGGTGAATGATACCCGATCCTGGCTTCCAGAAGCCCATGCCGAACTTGGCACCAGCCGACGACAGGAAGTCGTACACCTCCTTGTTGACGATGTTGGCCGTGTTCAGATCCGTGGACGAGCCCTTCTCCGCCGTGATCAAGTGGTCACAGTGGATGGTGGTTGGCACGGCGGTCTTTGGCAGACCCGACGAGATGAACTGGAGCACAGCCATCTGCGCGGTGGCATCCTGCATGGCGACGCGGTCCGGGCGCAGCTTGAGGTAGGTCTCGCCACGCACGGCGTTCTGGTTGCCGTCGTCCAAGTGGCCGTAGATGATCTTCTCGGCGAGCGTGAGCGGGCGGTTGTTGGTGTTCTTGCGCACCGTGAAGAGGTTCTTCTCCATCTTCTCGTAGGTCTGGTCGATGGTCGGCGAGCCGGCAGGGTCCAGCACCGAGAGCGGCACCGGCACCTTGCAGGCCGTGGAGAGCGCGGCCTTGGCGGACGACGAGCGCACAAGCTGCTTGCGCGCGGCGGTCGACAGCATGGTGATTCTGTTGGTCTCGAGGTCTTCCTGGCGGTTGGGGAGATACCAAAATGATCCATCCGCCGGTCGGGGAGCCACCACCTCACACGTTCTTGGCCTCAGACGGCCGTCGCATCGTTTGTGGCGTAAACTACGCCCACGGTCGTAATTTACGGCATGTCGCCCCGCCTCCTCACGTCAGAACTTTTTGTTCCCTCCGGTCTCGAAAGAGAGGAGCTGACGGGGGAAGGGGGCTGAAATGAACAAACACCAACACACAACCACAGACACAGACGGCGTCAATGGTGACAGTGGGGAAAGATCGCAGTTGATACGCGCTCAGACGAGATCCATGGTCAGTTGCGATGCGATGCGATACCGAGGAAGGAGGGGGCAGGGTACGACCGGAATGACACAAATAACGCGCGGCGCTAGTGGCGGTGGGCACGTGCCATCCCGCCCAGGGCGAGCCGCATTCCGATGGTGCGATCGGTTTGACACGCCAGTGTGTGGAGGCGGAGGACGGCCGTGTGCGGCGGAGAATCACTGGCGTTTCACATCCAAAGGGGGTCGAAGGTATTTTACAGCTTCAGCCGGGGCTAGGGTCCGAATCTGGTGGTGAGGTGGGAATGCCTATGCCGAGGAGTCATCGGTCGGCGTTGGGGAAACTGCAAGGCGGCTGGATTGGTAATTGGCGACGTAAGCGAAAACTATTCGCGCGCTGATTGGCTGAAGTGAGCCAGAGACCCACACTCCACCTCGTTTTGGCACGAAACCCACCCAGCTGAATCCCACCCGTCAGAACAGATCAAGTCGTCCAACCCAATCAGTAGCCCCTCCATTCCCAGCAGAGCGCTCTATTACGATGTATACTCTAAATAGAGCTCCCATAGTCCTCTATTGAAATGGGTTGATGTCCCCATCAGTTTCCACAGGGATCCCTGCTAAGTACGTTTGCGCGCCAATTTCCCCGCGTTGGCGTCGGATTCTCCATCATCAACGCCAGCATCGGCGAGGAAGGAAGGGGAAAGCAAGGGAAACGCCGCCGCTAGAGACGCCCCCAGCGACGCCGCCATGCACGTCAAGCAGGTGGTGGTGAGCGGCTTCCGCAGCTACAAGGACCAGGTGGTCACGGAGCCCTTCAGCCGCGAGCACAACGTCGTCATCGGCCGCAACGGCACCGGCAAGTCCAACTTCTTCGACGCCATCCGCTTCTGTCTGCTCACGTCGCGCTTCGCGAACCTGCGGCCGGAAGAGCGCCAGGCGCTGCTGCATGAGGGCTCGGGCAAGCACGTCATGTCGGCGTACGTGGAGATCGTGTTCGACAACCGCGACGGCCGCCTGCCCGTGGACACGGAGGAGGTGGTGCTGCGCCGCACCATCGGCGTCAAGAAGGACGAGTTCTTCCTCAACCGCAAGCACATCACCAAGAGCGACGTCATTCACCTGCTCGAGAGCGCCGGCTTCTCGCGCTCCAACCCGTACTACATCGTGCAGCAGGGCAAGGTCAACGCGCTGGCGCTGATGAAAGAGAAGGAGCGACTGGAGCTGCTCAAGGAGGTCGCTGGCACCAAGGTGTACGAGGAGCGCCGCTCCGAGTCGCTCAAGATCCTGCTGGAGACGCAGAGCCGTCGCGACAAGATCCAAGAGGTGATCTCGTACATTGAAGAGCGACTACAAGAGCTCGAGGGAGAGAAGGAGGAGCTGAAGGAGTACCAGCAGCTGGACCGCGAGCAGCGCGCGCTCGAGTACACGATGCACGAGAAGGAGCTGCAGAGCGTGCGCGCCGATTTGGAGGACATCGAGCGCAAGCGCGTGGAGGAGGTGTCCGTGTCGCAGGAGCTGCACGACAAGCAGATGCGCATCCGCCGCGAGATCGCGACGCTGGAGGCCAACCGTGCCACGCGCGAGGACGACCTCACGCAGTTGTTGAAGCAGCGCAAGGCGATTGAGAGCGAGCGCAAGGGACTGATGGAGGCTCGCTACCAGTTGGAGCTCGAGGTCAAGGAGCTGGATGATCTCCTGCGCACCGATGGGTCCAAGAAGCAGTCGGCGGAGAAGGAGCTCGAGGCTTTGGAGCGCGAGATCTCCGGCAAGCAGAAAGAGCTGAACGCCAAGCTCACGCCAGCTTTCGCTTCTGCGCAGCTCGCCTTCGATGCGACATCGCGTGAGATTCAGGACGCGGTTCGCCAGTCGGACGACCTCATCGCCAAGCAGAGCCGCAAGTCGCAATTCAAGACACAGAAAGAGCGCGACGCATACCTCAATCGCGAGGTCCGTGAAATGGAGAACCTGGCGACGCGCAAGACCCAGGACGCGGCGGCGCTGCAGCGATCCGTCGACAGTCTGCAGAGAAGTCTCGCCGACAATGAGCTGCAGGCTGCGCAGCTCAGTGAAGACCTCGCCGAGCACAGCCACGTTGTGGACACTCTGAACACGCACTTGTACCAACTCAAGGAGAAACGAAACGCTCTGAACGAGGAACGCAAAGACAAGTGGAAGCTCGAGAACGATCTGGCGTACGACGAGCGCAAGCTCACCGAGCAGCTGAACCGCGGAGAAAGCGTGTTACAGAGCACGATGGCGTACGACCAGCGCCGTGGACTGCAGGCCGTGCGAGAGATGAGCGAGCGTGGCAAGATCCGCGGCATCTACGGCCCACTGATTGAGCTGGTGGAGCCAGTGGACGAGCGCTTCTGCACGGTTGTGGACGAAGCCGCGGGAGGCTCTTTGTTCCACGTCGTGGTGGATATGGATGACACTGCAGCTCGTATCATGCGCGAGCTGGAGAAGAAGAATATGGGTCGCGTCACGTTCTTGCCGCTCAACCGACTCAAGGTCAAGGACCAAAAAGACTACCCACGCAACGACGATGTGTTGCCGCTGATGGACAAGCTGCGCTTCCCCAATGAGATCCGCAAGGCTGTTCTCACCGCATTTGGCAAGAAGTTGCTGTGCCGCGACCTCGATACTTGCGTGCAGTACGCGGAACAAACGAACATGGACTGCTTGACGTTGGAGGGCGACATGGTCCACCGTCGTGGTGCACTGAACGGCGGTTTCAAAGACCCGCAGCGATCTCGCAGCCGAGCGATGATGGAAGTGCGACGAGCGCAGCGTGACCTTGATGCCATTGCGGAGCAGGCGAAGAAGGCGAAGTTTGAAGCTCAGCAGGCTGACCAGCGTGTGACCAGCGTGATGAGCGAGATCCAGAAGCAGGAGGCCGAGAAACACCATGCGATGGCGGCGTATCAGCGCCTGGCGGACGAGCGCGACCGACTGCAAGTACAGATCGGCCAAGACAAGGCGAATGTGGATGAGAAGCTACGACTTCTCACGGGTCAGCAGCAAGAAGTTGAGGAGTTGCAAACCAAGATTGCCTCGCTGCGCAACGAGCTGGGTACGCAGATGCAAGACGCTCTGACGCAGGAAGAGACTGACCGCCTGCACGCCCTCTCTACTCGAATCTCGAGTCTTCACACGCAGGCGCGAGCACAAAAGGCGGAGCTTGAGGAGTTGCGGAGCCGCAAGGAAGGCATGGAGACCGTGTTGGCACAGAATCTGCTTCGTCGACGGAATGAGCTACGCCGCCAGGTCGGTGGTGATGGCGGCGTCGAAGTGATGGCGTCACGTGAGTTGGCTGAAGAACGGAAGGCCAAGACGCTAGATCTGGCTGATGCGACTCGTGTCGTCGATGAAAACTCGATGTCGTTGAAGGAGCTGGAGGCGAAGGTGGAGCGACTACAAGACGAACTGAGTGACGAGAAGGCTTCGATTGAAACACTCCAGACGGAGAACGTTGCGCTGAATGACCAGCTCCAGCAAGAAGCTCGTCGTGCTGAGAAGGTCTTGAACCGTCGCCGTCGCCTGTTGCAGAAGCGTGAAGATGTGATGAAGGATATTCGCGAACTGGGGACGCTGCCCATGTCCGAGCTGGAGAAGTTCAAGGATCTACCATACCGGGACGTGATCAAAGAGTACAACAATCGCAACGAGAAGCTGAAAAGCTACAGCCACGTCAACAAGAAGGCGCTGGACCAGTACGTGAGCTTCAACGAGCAGCGCACGACACTGCTAGACCGCAAGCAGGAACTGGATGAAGGCAACGCCTCTATCAAGGATCTGATCGAAGTCCTGGATCGACGCAAGGACGAGGCAATTTTGCGCACCTTCAAGGGTGTATCGCACCATTTCTCGGAAGTGTTTCGAGAGCTTGTGCCCACGGGTGAGGGCAAGATGCTCATCATTCGATCCGATGCGAGTCAAACGGCAACGAACGAGGCAGCTGACGGCGACACACAGGAATCCAACGTCGACACGTTCTCAGGTGTCCAGATCAAGGTGAGCTTCCGAGGCGAGGGCGACGCGTACTTGATGCAGCAGCTGTCAGGCGGACAGAAGGCGCTCGTCGCGCTGGCCTTCATTTTCGCCATTCAGCGGTGTGACCCGGCCCCATTCTATCTGTTTGATGAGATCGACCAAGCACTGGACTCGACGCACCGTGCGGCGGTCGCTGCGCTGATCCACAGACAAGCACACTCGAAGGAGAACCCGGCACAGGTACGATTCTCCTCCGGTTTGGGAACATTTTGGTCCAGGTCTCACGCTGTGTTTCATGACTCTCTGTAGTTTATTACATCCACGTTCCGTCCTGAGCTCGTGAGCGTCGCAGACAAGTTTTACGGCATCGGCTACCAGAACAAGATCAGTAACGTGTACACGATGACCAAGCAGGAGTCGCTCGACTTCATCGCCAACATCATGGCTGAGGAGGAGGAAGTCGAGCGCACGCAGAAGTGATCGGTTTGAATCTCTCTCTATACACTGGTATTTGCCACTCACTGATACGTTCGTTCTCTATGCTCGCCGCACGCGCTTGCCGCTGTTGCGCAACCCCAGCGTCTCGCGCTCGTCCGCCTGCTTGCTTTTAAAAGCCTCCTTCAGGTCCTCGATGGCCTCCTGCGTGACTGGCCACTTGACACAGGCCTTGGCGTTTTGCCAGAAGAACACACTGGTATCGAATGACGCAATGCGCCAGCGCGTCTTGCGGATCTGCTGCTTGCCTTCGCAGTAGCCGTGCTCCTGCTGCGGGATCTTGACGTGCTGCTGGTTGAAGCGGCTCTTGCGCAACAACTGCCAGCCTTCGGTTTGCTGCCACGCTGGGATGATGACCACGAACATCAGTGGGCCGTCGGACGCGTCGAGCAGCGCCGTCATGTGGTCAGCCATGCGCTTGATGAGCTTGGGGATGAATGGCGGGTTGGCTTCGAAGCTGCCGGCGCGCGGCTTAAACTCGAAGAAGCTGCCGACGCTGCCGAACGCCGCGTCCGTGTCGAGGAACGCGCTGCCGAAGCGACCGTAGCGGCAGTTGAGCGGCGACGCGAAGCACTCCATCTGACAGTCGAAGCGCCGCTGCAGCGCGTCGAAGCACTCCTCGTTCAGCGCCGCCTGGAAGCCGCCGCCGTCCATCGTGTCGTAGCGCAGAAGCAGCGCGAACGCCGCCGCCTCAAACGCACCAGGGGTTGCGTCTCCTGTGTGGCGGGCAAACAACGCACGCAGCTTATCGTAGTGCGCCTGACTGACCTTGACGCTGGTGTGGCCGTACGTGAGCACGCGCATACCCTGCTCGTCGCTTGAGACCTTGACGCGTTTCTTGAGCGAGATCTGCTCGAAGGGCTGTGCCTTGAACTTGCGCAGCTGCTTCTCGGCCTCCTTCCGGAGCTCCTCGCACTTCTTCTTGGCGCCGTTGCGTGTCGCTCCAGCCTTCGTGAGCTCCTCAAACAGCCCGCTGTTGTCACTAGCACCGTGCGGGATGAGCGGATCCACCTCCGCCACAGTGAGACTGGAGGTGAACTGCCACGTCTCGAGCGCCGAGTTGGGTAGCTTGTTGATGCCGAGCTCCTCACCGGCGCGGCGGATCTTCTGGCAGAGATTGCGCACCACCTGCTGCCGCGCGATCTCCATGGCTGGCGAGATCTTGAAGGTGGCGGCACGCTTGGCGATGTCCCGCAGCAGACCATCGGGCAGCGCCTGCTGTGTCTTGGGGTTCCAGATGCCGCCGACGGCATCCTCGGCCTCGAAGAGCTCTGCGTCTGGGGCTTCCGTGGTCGCCTCGCGCTGGCGCTTGACGGACTTGGAGCCTGCGCCTGACGCCGCTGGGGCCACCGACTGCTTGGTATTCACATCGCCCGCCACGACCGCTGGCTCCTTGAGAACGTTGCCAGTCTTGGCGGCCATAGAGGCGAGGATCGCGTCCATCGGGTCAGCCATGATGCTCGTGTGCTTTGACGCTTCGGGGTTGTCGGCGAATGGATGTCAAAAGTTAACCAGCGTTAACCTCACAGGTGCGTACTTAGTGTCTGTCACTCTCCGCTCAAGTGCGTTTTGAGGTTTTTTCGAATCACCCTAAGTGCGATTCGGCTCCCCTCATGGTTGGTGGCTGGGAACTGTTGGTGGGAAGCTGCCACGGTGGCTGGTGGCCGCGAGCCTAATGCGATTTTCAGTCCGAGTTTTTAGCAGTAACTCACAAGACATCAGCAGTCATGGGCCACCGTAAGTACGAAGCCCCTCGCCACGGTCACCTCGGCTTCCTGCCGAAGAAGCGTACCAAGCACCACCGCGGCCGCGTACGCAAGTTCCCTCGCGATGACGCGTCCAAGGCGCCGCACCTTACGGCCTTCATGGGCTACAAGGCCGGTATGACGCACATCGTGCGTGAGGTCGACCGACCGGGTGCCAAGGTGCACAAGAAGGAGGTCGTCGAGGCCGTGACCATCGTCGAGACGCCACCAATGGTGGTGGTCGGCGTGGTCGGCTACCTCGAGACCCCTCGCGGCCTTCGCACGCTCACCACGGTGTTCGCCGAGCACTTGAGCGAGGAGATCAAGCGTCGCTTCTACAAGAACTGGTACCGCGCCAAGCGAAAGGCCTTCACCAAGTACGCCAAGAAGTACCAGACCAGCGCGGCTGAGATCGAGAACGAGATCAACCGCATGAAGAAGTACTGCCAGGTCGTGCGCGTGCTCGCCCACACCCAGATCCGCAAGGTTAACCTCCGCCAGAAGAAGGCCCACCTCGTGGAGATCCAGGTCAACGGCGGCTCGGTCTCGGAGAAGGTCGACTTCGCCAAGTCGCTCTTCGAGAAGCAGGTGCCAGTCTCGGCCGTGTTCGCGCAGGACGAGATGATCGACGTGCTCGGTGTCACCAAGGGTCACGGTTACTCCGGTGTCATCACCCGTTGGGGCATCACGCGTCTGCCGCGTAAGACCCACCGTGGTCTGCGTAAGGTCGCCTGTATTGGTGCCTGGCACCCGTCGCGCGTGCGCTTCTCGGTGGCGCGTGCTGGTCAGCAGGGTTACCACCACCGTACGGAGATCAACAAGAAGATCTACCGCGTCGGTGCCGCGGGCGACGCCAAGTCGGCCATGACGGAGGCCGATCTCACGGAGAAGAGCATCACGCCAGTCGGCGGTTTCCCACACTACGGTGTGGTCAACGAGGACTGGCTCATGCTCAAGGGCGCCATCGTCGGTGTCAAGAAGCGTGTGCTCACGCTCCGTAAGTCGCTGCTTGTCCACACCAAGCGCTCGGCTCTCGAGGAGATCAAGCTCAAGTTCATCGATACCTCGTCCAAGTTCGGCCACGGTCGCTTCCAGACGCTCGAGGAGAAGGCCAAGTGGCTCGGCCCACTTGCCCGCCAGAACCGCGCTTAAGCGCAAGGTCTTGGACGGTGCTTGGCTGCACGGCGTGGAGCTCTTTGCTCGACGCCTGCTTCTTCAGGTGTTTCCGTAGCGTAGCTTCGCTGCGCTGGCATCACAAGTGAATAAATACTGCTGATTCACGGTTCGTTACTGTCTTGATTCATTTGAGCTCCCCACCAGCAGGCAACATGTATACTACGAAGTAGTGAGAGCGAGAGAGAGACGTATTGGGTGCATTTCAAAACATGTTTTGGTCATTAGAGACGACCTCGATAACGGGACCCACGCCGTGTGTAGTGCAGTATCCATCGACCATCGTCCCTCTGTCTCTGTGTCTGCTAAAGGAGTTCTACTCGGTCTTGTTCTTGGCGGCGGTCTTGGTGGTCTGGACGAGGCTCACGTCGAGACGGAAGAGCGCCATGCAGAACAGGAAGAACGCGAGGAAGCCGCCCACGAGCAGCAGCGGCTCGTGCAGCATGAACGTCGGCTGGAACTCGAACGTCACCTCGAACGGCACGTTGTGCTGCGCGATCACGTTCTTCTTGTTGAGCACGAGCACGGGGCGACCGAACACCGGCGTGTCCAGGTACGTCTGACGCGACGTGCGCGTCTGCGAGTCCACGGCGAACGGCACGCTCACCTGCACGTTGGTGGCGCCCTCTGGCAGAATGACCTTTACCGTGAGGTCGTCCACGGCCGCCTCCTCGATCGACGTGGAGAAGTCCAGCTCGAGCTTGAACTTGTTGCCCTGCGCACGCGTGAGCACGGACGGCGTGGGCACTGAGTAGCCCAGGTACCACTGCGTCTTCCAGCCGCCGAAGATCGGGAAGCGCGGCTTGAACTCGAGCTCCTGGCGCGAGTCCGTTGGGCGCAGACGCGACGTCGACACGTTGCCGATCTGGTCGCGGTAGTACACGTTGACGGCGTCACGCGGCAGGTGCGCGCTCAGCTCGTAGAATGACGCGCCCTTGGCGCCCTTGGCCGTGTAGTCGAAGCGCGAGAAGCCGCCCTTGAGCTTGGCGCCCGTGTGCAGCAGGTCGTACACCTCTTCCACGGACACGCGGCCCCACATACTCACTTCGATCTCCTTCACGAGGTTGGTGACCGTGAGGAACGGCGAGTGGTTCTTAAAGTGCACGCGCAGCGTGTTGCCCGAGGCCACGAACGGCTCCACGTCCTTGTACGGGCCGTACGTGATGGTCGAGCCCTTGTGGGTCACGGGCGCGACGTCCGAGTACGACTCGATGCGGCCCGACGGCAGCTTGACCTTGGTGGTCTGCGTCTCCGTCGCGTACGGCGACGAGAAGAGGTGCGCGTCCTCATACACGACGAGCTGGTCGTCGCTCTGCGCCACTTCGGCAGGGAACGGCGTGAGCACGCGCGTGAAGAAGGACGTGAGCTTGATGTGGCCGGCGTCGCCCTGCGCCACGCCGTTCTGCAGCACCACGACGTACTGGTCCACAAGCTTGTTGGGCTTGCCGTCCACCTTGACGACCTCGCAGGCCACGCCCTTGCCACACTTGGCCGTGACGTGCGCGAGACGCTCGCTCAGACGCTTGGGCAGCGCGAACTCGTACTGCGTCGTGGCGGCGTCGGCGTCCACGAACGCGATGTCGGTCTGCACGCGCACCACGTGCTTGGTGAGGTCGATGACGCGCTTCACGCTGGTGTTGATCACGGCGCCCTGGGCCGCGGAGGCGCACAGCGCCAGCGCCAGCAGCGCGCGCAGTCCCATCTTCACCATGCTGCTCGACTTGGATTTGATGAGCATGCACCACGTGTGCGCTCTTCGGGGCAAAGGATACCGAGGGGGTCTTCCGGATAATATCCGACGAATATCCGGATGCCAGTGATCTTTCTTTTCATTGGCTGAAATACAGAGGGAGCGTTTGATTGGCTGAAATGGGGAGCTGGTCTGGAGAGCCATTCATCAGCGGGCCGTTTGGGCGGAAAGCGCCGCTCGCCCGCCGCACAAAAGTGTGAGGCGACTGAATCGCGGAACCCGACGCCCGGAACCTCTCGTACTGGTGACCATGCTGAGCCGTGTCTCCCGAAGCGCCCTGCGCCTGTCGCGCCGCAACGTCGCCGCTCCTCGCTTCGTGCAGGCCTCGTTCCTGTCCACGGACGCCAACGAGCCGGCCGTCAAGAGCGAGCTCGACCTCACCCCGAAGGTGCAGGCCGTGCTCGACCAGATCCTCGAGCTCAACATGATCGAGATCTTCGAGCTCTCGGGTGCCATCCAGGTCCGTTCTCCTGGCTTGCAATCCCCATACAGATGCGATTGCATGCAGTGCACTCACATGTTTGCTTGTCGCTCTCTGAAACCTGCAGCAAAAGTTCAACATCCCGGACGCTGCGTTTGCCATGGGCATGGGCGGTGGCGGCTCCGCGCCTGCCGCTGAGGAGGTCAAGGAGGAGAAGACCCAGTTCGACGTCAAGCTGGCCAGCTTCGACGCCAAGAACAAGATCAAGGTCATCAAGGAGATCCGTGTGATCACGGGCCTGGGCCTGAAGGAGGCCAAGGAGCTCGTGGAGAGCGCGCCAAGCGTGCTGAAGAAGGACGTGAAGAAGGATGAGGCCGAGGCTTTGATCGCACAGCTGAAGGAGATCGGTGCCGTCGGCGAAATGGAATAGAGCGGCTCAGTACTGAGCCCAGTGTAGATTTTGCTTCTTCTTCGGCCTTTTTCTCTCGTTGATCGCTTTGCTTCCGGTGGTGATGACCTGAATTGCACGCTTCTCTTTCTCACGTCACTAGCCAGTGCTAAGGTCTCTTTCTCCCACGCTGTGCTATGACGACGTGAAGCTTCGTGATGCAAGGCACTGCCATCCCTGTCCATGAACTGCGGCCGAAATGTGCGGAGGTGGGGGATCCTACTCCTCGACTGAGTGACGAAGGCGTAGTGACATTGAGCTCGTTGGAAAAGCTTCAACTCCACAAGGTCCTGGAGCCCGACATCTTTATCAGCGTTCAGATCAAAGGAGCAAACGGCTCCACTGTCTGATGGTTGCTGTAGTTGCAACGAGATCCATGGGCCATGCATGCTATGACCCGTTGAAACCGCCCTCGGCAGGTGGCTACAGAGTTGAGCCACGCAACAGAGACGGCAAAGGCTCGCGAAGTGTTCTCCATAGGGCGCAGTCGAATGAAACCGGCGCCTTGGGCTCAGAAAGACGCCTTTGCGCACGTTTGCTTCAACTGGAGAAGACTCAGGGCCCACATCAGAGCCATTGGTCGACCAGCTCCTTTTCCACCATGGCAGTGACGAGTTGGAGGAGTGTGTTGCACGTTTGGGGGCGCAATCTACCGCAGTAGAGTGGATGCGAACAGCTCCAGGCAGCCAACATGTCGTCCTTCATGCCACGCTCGGCGCAGTGGTATCGAGAAAGTAGCCGTCCGACTTGCGGAGATCGGGTATCAATTATAGCAGGTGGTTCATGACAAGTTTGGTTGAGATGATCGAATCGACAAGCATCAAGTCTGACAGGTCTCACATTGTGGTGTCTGCTCATCGAAGCAAACCAAATCGGCAAAATGGACAAGGTCAAGAACCTCATGAGCGGCGTCGTGGGCGGCGCCAAGCCTGCGAACGCCAGCGATGCGCAGTACGAGAAGGCCAACGATATGCTGGAGGAGTCGATGACCAAGTGTACGTGCAACTGCGCGTCTCTATCGGTGGTTGTGTGTGGAGCCATTGACTCGGAGTGGGCAGGTTCGCGCGTCAAGTTCCTGGTCGATATCATGGAGAAGATGGGCTGCAAGATGGAGCCGGGCTTCTATTCCATCGTCGAGTGCGAAGGCCAGATTAACGGCGGCTTCCACTTGGACGAGGACGCCAAGCCGGGCGTCGTGCTGTGCCAGAACCACATCGAGGACCAGCAGTGGATGGACCGCACAGTCGCGCATGAGCTCATCCACGCGTACGACCACTGCCGCAGCAAGATGGACTGGAGCAGCTGCGAGCACCACGCGTGCAGCGAGGTCCGCGCCGCGGCGCTGAGCGGCGACTGCGACTGGAAGTATGAGTTCATGCGCAAGAACTTCAACATCGCCAAGCAGCACCAGGTGCAGTCGACAGGCAGAAGCCTCCGGAGCTGCTGGACTCATGAGCTCTTGTTGGTGTATAGGTGTGTGCGCGTCGCCGCGCCAAGTTGTCCATCGTGAACAACGAAGAGTGCAAGGGCAAGGTACAGTACGCAGCCTTGTAGACTGCCGACTGTGGAGGTCGGCGTGTGGCTGATTAGGGCGATGTGTTGGATAGGAGGACGAGTGTCTGGACAAGGTGTTCGCCAAGTGCTACCACGACGTGTCGCCTTTCCGCGAGATCCCATAGATGAACAAGTCAAGCGGCTACTGAGATGGCTGGTGTTCCCTCGTAGAGCAGCACAGAGATGTCGACAAAGATAATCGTAAATGCACATATCATAGAGATGCTTGCCGTCACCACCGACATGGCTGGCTGGTGGGCAGTTCCCTCGTGATAGTGACGCATCAGGTCAACCACTCTCACTGTACACTGGTCAAGAGCAACTTGACCCAACCGAAATGGAAGACGAGCCGATGACCACGCCCCCGACGACGACGGGTGAGCCACAGCCTGCCGTGGAGGCAGCCATCGCCACACCCGTTAAGGAAACTGGAGATGTGGTCGCGACCGAGACGGACGCGCTGCAGCCGCAGCAGAAGAAGCGCAAGGCCGATCGCCGCGACAAGCTCAAGAAGACGGCGCTGTGCAAGCACTTCGACAAGCCCGGCGGCTGTCCGTTCCCCAACTGCCGCTTCGCCCACGGCCGCGACGAGGTGGCGGCTGACGAGACCAGCGCCATGCTCGCGAAGCAGCGCCAGTTCCTGCGTGAGCAGGTGAAGAACCGCACGGAGGGCCGCTTCAAGACCGAAGGCTCTGGGTCCACGGCCGTCTTCGCGCGCCGCGGCACCATGGTGAGTAGTGTTGGCTTTGTAGGCCACTGGCATCTACACACGAGAGGCTCACTGACTTGCCCTCTCTAAATCGTAGATTGAGCGCTACTACACGCAGCTCTTCGCGTGCGACGTGATGGGCAAGCCCGGCCAGGACCAGTACGTGCACATGCACTCGAACCGCCTGTGCGTGGTTGGCGCCGCGCCGTCTCACCCGCTCCAGGACGAGCAGATCACTGCCGTCGAGTTCACGTCGAACGTGCTGGACAGCCGTGTGAGCGGCAAGAAGAAGCGCGGCGGCCAGTTCCTGCTGCCCGAGACGATCCTGTGCCACGTGCGCTGTGCCAGCGGCAAGTCGTACGCGCTTCGCAGCTGCATCCGCGGCACGCTGCTGGAGGTCAACGAGCGCGTGGTGGCCGACCCGACGCTGCTGCAGCGCAAGGCCGAGTCGGACGGATACCTGGTCATCGTGCAGCCCAAGACGGCCGAAGTGATGGAGATCCAGGAGTCGCTGCTCTCGAAGGAGGAGCACGCGCTGTACCGCGCCGCGAACCCTGTCAAGGCAGCCGAGTCGACAACGGTAGCTGTGGCTGCTGAGACTTCCGAGCCCGTGCCTGTGGAGACCGTGCAGTAGACTACAAGACAATAGAATAGAATGATGGCACAGTCTGGCTTGTGAGTTATTGCCCGCTCATACTAACTACCTTACACACGCACACGTCGCCCTCGTCTATCGCTTGGCGCCGTCAGCCGCCTTCTTCCGGATCACCACGTCCAGCAGTGTTCGCATGAACTTGGTGAGCTCGCTGCGCTTGAAGCTCAGCTCCTCCTGCAGATACGACGGCGTCTTGAACCCCGCGGACTGCGTCTCGCTGGGCACGAACTCCACTTCCTCCTTGGCGTCGTGTGGCACAGCCAAGTCGAATGTGAAGCGCTTGCCGGTGACGGAGTCGACGACCGCACAAGCGACGTCCGTGTAACTCTCTGGCTCCTCGTCCTCCTCCTCGTCCAGGGTTTCGATTAACCGCAGCTCGGTACTCGTAATGAGTCGGTACAGTTCCAGGAGCTACATTTCATAAGGTCAGAACGCGATCCGTGGCTAACAGACACACCACATTGACTCACCTTCTTGGCTTGGCTCAGCTCCACACTGTTGTCGCCTGCTCGCGCCACAGCCGCCGCGTCCGCTCGGCTGATGGCTTGCCGTCCCTTGCCTGCTCGCTTGGCCTCCGCCTCCAGCTCCTTGATTTGTCTCCGCAGCCGTTCGTTCGCAGCCACAGAGTCCTCCCGCTCGCGCTTGAGCGTCTCCACCCTCAGCTTGTGTTCCGTCTGCAACTCCTCCACGCGGCTCTTGTGGTCGATCTGCGTCTGCTGGGCGCGTGACGACAGCGCCGCGACCTCGCTCTTCAGCTTGGCCACAAGCTTCTCGTACGTGCGCTTCTCCTCCTTCGCCAGAACCTTGGCTTCTTTCAGTAGCCGCTCGGTCTCTGACTCGCGGAACTCGCGCAGCGCCTCATACTTCTTACGCAGCTCCTGCATCTCCAGCGGCGCGGATGTCGCCACGGCAGCAGATCTCTCAATGCGACTGGACTTGGAGGTCGTAGTTGCAGTCGACACCACTGCCATCGCCGTCGTCGTCGCCTCGTACGCCACTTCCCGCTCCTTGGCGAGCGCCTTCTTCACCTTGGGCTTGGGCTTGGGCTTGGGGTTGTCCTCCTCCACCTCCACAAACCGCTGACTGGCCTTGGCCTTCGTCTTGGGCTTGGCCTTCACCTCCGCCAGCTCCTCCTCCGCCTCCTCCTCCTCTCGTTTCTTCTTGCTCGTCTTGGGCTTCTTCGCCACTCCATTCTCCTTCTTCTTCTCCGTCTTCTTTCTCACCACCACGAGCTCCTCCTCCTCCTCTGCGTCCTCCGCGTCCTCCTCCTCGTCCTCCTCGTCCCAGTCTTTGCGCTTGCTGCCTCGTCCAGGCGGCGCCTTGGCCGCGGGTGACAGGAAGTCCGTGTAGTCCACAGGCGCGCCGCGCGTGCGCAGCTTGGTCATGGTGCTGAAGAGCTCCTCGCGTCGGCGGGTGGGTATGACTCGCTTTTGACCCGCGCGTGGCCTGGAACTCCCGCCTGCCGACCAACAGGACGGTTTGAAAAGCGACTCAAAAATCCAAAAATCCAATTGGTGTTCTTATCGAGTTTATAACTTATGCTTGGTCTGCTTCTTTGTGGTCGTTCGTAACGCTAACGACCGAGCGCTGTTAAATAACACTGGATGGCTTCATCATGACGATGGAGGGCATGCAGAATGCGACCGAGAAGCGCCACGCCCACGGCGCTGTGCTGCAGCTCCACGCTCACACGACACGCCTCCTCGGCCTCGGCGAGCTGACCCAGATGCAGACGGCTCTCCGCCAGCATGTACCACACGCGCGCGTTCGTGCGCTCGATCGCGGCGGCGCGCGACAGCTCCAACACGGCGGCCTCGTACTCCTTGTCCTGCAGACACTTGGTCGCCACGCGCACAGCGCGGCCCACAGCGGCGCGGGCCTTTTGATACTGCAGCACTTTGTCTCGCGATTGCCGCGCGTCCTCTCTCAGCAAACTGGCGGCGTGCTCCATGCGCTTCCACTCGTCGATCAGCGCTGGGAGCTCGAGCTGGTGGCGGTGGATCTGCTTCTCCAGCTCCATGATCTCGCGCATCAACTGGATGCCTTCTTCGCACACTTCCTCTTCGACGAACGGCTGAGGGTTCTCAACGAATGTCACCGACGACGAAAACCGCACGCGCCCTGGATTGGCGGCGGTGGTGGGCGTGACTGGCTTGGGGGCACTGTCGACGACGGCCCGCGACGCGAGGCTGCTGCTATCTTCGTCGACTTCGACCGTCAACAACGCAGCAGGACTGTCATCGCGTCGCGCGGTCGCGTGGTGCTCGTGCTCCTCGTCGCTGCTGCTCGCCTTGTCCAGTGCCTTCTCTCGCTCCAGCTCCTCACTGTCGCTGACTGAGACTGTGCCCGTGGACGACGTGCTCATTTTTCTATTCTGGGACTTGCGCGGCGCTGCCGTTTCCGAAACCGGCGGAGTCAACGACATCGCCAGCTCCAGCTCCTTGGGCGACGCGGGCTTCATCTCCACGACTGTCGGCATGGAGAACATGGTTCCGGAGGCCTCATGGGACACTGTCACGTGGTTTTTCTCCGTGGCCAGGGCGTTCTCCGCCTTGATGAACGACTGGAGATACTGCATGGCGATGGCGTCGTCCTCCTTCGTGTCACGCATGGACGCCGAGAAGGACGCGATGTCGGACATGGCGAACGAAGCGTCCAGCGGCTGGTTGGGCGGGATGTGGAAGGTCTTCTGGACTGGGGCTGGAGGGGGTGGAGGCGGCGTGGAGCCAAACTGTTTGCGGATGGAGAGGGTCTTGGAGCTCTTGGGTTTCTTTGGCGAGTCAAAATGCTTCTTGGGGCTCATGTGCGGCCCGTGTCCTTTGCGAGGTGAGAAGGACGCCATGTAGGGTGGTGGTGATGGAGGTGCCTTGGGGGCTGGTTTCTGATAGTTCATGTGTCGTTCTGGCGGCTCCGAGATGCCTCGCCGCCGGGCCACACTGGCTCCGCGCGAGGGCGACTGGCTGGCCTGCATGTTGTTCCACCGCTGCTTCGGGTCCCACGTGGAGCCGTCGGGCTTGCGTAGTGGACTGGGGCTTCCGCTGCTGGATCTGGATCCGCTGCGCATCATCGTCTTCGCGCGGCCTCGCTCCGTCCTCACGAGCCGAGGGTCGTTGGAGTCGACGTGGTCCATGAGCGTGAAGTTGCGACTGCGTGCGCTGTCTCCGCCGCGACTGCTTCCGCCTGTCGTGGTCATGCCGCGCGCGCGTCGCAGCGTGAGTCCGTACTGGCACTTGGGGTAGCACTCGTCACAGACACGCTGCCTCTCGGTGGACATGGAGGACGGCACGACGGCGCGGTTGCGCGAGTGCTTGTTGCACACGGACGCGCCGCAGTAGCGGCAGTGGTGGCGGCCGCGCACGTAGCCGAACTCGACGCCGCAGATGCCGCATGACGAGTCGTGCTTCCAGCGCCCGATCTTCGGGATAAACACCTTGAGCTCAGCCGCGAGATCATCGCGAGTCGGCGGCAGCGCCATGGGCATGCCAGGGGATCTCTGGACGACGCTGGACGAGGCCTCGCTGGACGCGTGACTTCCGGATGCGGACACGCCTCGTCCGGAGATGGATCTCTCGCGTCGGAGTGCCTGTATGGAGTCGGTCGGTGGTCGGTGGGTCTAACTGGGTGGCGGAGTTAGACGCCTCCTTCGGCCATAAAGCGCTCGGGCCGTCGATAGGATTCCTGTAATGGCCGGCGCGAACCCCAAGCCCGCCTAGCGCCTCAACAAGTGAGAACGGTTGATGCTTGCTCGACGACGTGCCGAGTCCGGAACGCTTGCCTGCCACGTCTGCTTGTGCCTCTCAGGCCAAGTTTGTCCGGATGGACCCAGAGCCATCACCAAGTCCCCAAGCCCAGCTGGCTCGCGGGCATCTGGCGTTACATCTGCAACCCCGCTGCTGGCTCTTTTCTTCAACAGAGTGACACGGGAGTGATGGTCCTGTCGATCTCCGCCTGCTCCTCTTGTCTCCCAGCCAGTCCAGCTCACGCAGATGGGAACAGATGGGATTTGGACCCGCCTGAGAAACCGGTTTCCCACGCCCAGTCGCTACTGGAGTGCAACCGCGTGTGCTGGCGCTGCTCCTGCGACGCTCGGAGGGGTTCGGTGTCGCCGCCTGCTTCCATCTCCGCGTCCACAGAAGAAGAAGAATCGATGGACGCGTTCGTTGTGCGCACGCCGCAGCTGTTCGCGAGCGATGCGGCGCGATTGTTACTTCGACACGACGCCAGCGAAGATGCTGACACTGCCGCCACTCTGCGCCGCCATATTGAAGCCGGCGGCGGCGGCATCGTCCACGAACCCACCGCCGCCGCGAATGCGGATGATGATGAAGAAGTGGATGGCGCTGTGACGCTCGTGGTCGTGGTCACGCCGCAGACGCAATGGACGCCCGCGCTGCGCGACGACGTCGAGGCCTGTCGACGCCGCCACCCGCACGCCGCCATCGTGCCCGCGCACTGGGTGCTCTCGTGCGTGCGGCAGCGAAAGCGCACGCCGGTGCCGGCGAATCTGGGTGAATCCACTGCCGCGGCTGACGACGACGCGAACGACCAGGGTCCGGACCGTAAGAAGCGCCGCACCGGAGATGCGAGTGGGGAGGGGAAGGGTCCATCATCCACTGCGGAGGATGAGAATGGGGATGGGGGAGCTCCTGACATGACACGTCCGTGGAAGACAGCGGCGGACGGCACGCTCCACTTCTGGGACGCGTCCGCTGGTCCACTTCAACATGGAGGAGCCAAGCTCAAGATCGCGGCGTTCGACCTGGACGGCACGCTGATCGTGACCAAGAGCGGCAAGCGCTTCGCGCAGAGCGCCGCCGACTGGACGCCGCTCCACGCCACGCGCGTGGCGGCCACACTGCGGCGGCTCGGACGCGACGGCTTCCTGCTGGTGATCGTGTCCAACCAGCACGGCGTGGCCAAGGGCAAGACCAGCGTGCGTGACGTCCAGACCAAGATGCAGGCCGTGGTGCGCAGGTTGGACGCGCCCATGCGCGTGCTGTTCGCGACGCACGACGACGACATGCGCAAGCCGCGCACGGGCGCCTGGCGCTGGCTGCTGCAGGAGCTACGGCTCACGCGCGAGCACGTGGATATGGACAGCAGCTTCTACTGCGGAGACGCCGCCGGACGGCCCAAGATCGCAGGCCGCAGCAAGGACTTCGCGGCCACAGACTACAAGTTCGCACTGAACCTCGGTCTTGGCTTCCACACGCCCGAGGAGCTGTTCCTGCAGACCACGCAGCGCATCCACACACGGCCTGAGATGTGGGACATGGACTTTGACCCGCGTGGTATCCCCACGGACGACTCGCCCAACGCGCGCAAGCGGTTGGATCCGCCCACGGCCGAGTACGCGCGCCAGGGCGTCGTGGAGCTCGTGGTGCTCACGGGTCCGCCGGCGTCGGGCAAGAGCCACGTGGCCACGCACTTCACAGGCTATGAAGTGGTGTGTCAGGACGACCTCAAGACCGCCGCCAAGTGCGTGGCAGCCTGCACGCGCACGCTGGAGGCCGGCAAGAGCGTGGTCGTGGACAGCACGAACCGCGACCCGCGCGGTCGCAAGGAATGGCTCGCGCTGGCCAAGAAGCACGGCGTCGCGGCGCGCTGCTTCTTCATGGACGTGTCCAAGCCGCTGGCCATGCACCTTAACACGTTCCGCAAGCTCACGTCGAGCAAGGAGATCCCGGACATCGCCATCCACACGTTTTTCAAGCACTACGTCGCGCCCACGGTACGTTAGGTGGCGTAGGGAAACGGGCTTTGGTGTATGGTCTGATGCTGACACTCTTGTGTTGCCGTGACAGAAAGAGGAAGGATTCGAGGCTGTTGTCAAAGTGCGGTTCTGCGTGGAGACCGCGTCGCTGGCGGAGGCGCATCGCAGTCTCATCATGTCGTTCCTATAAATACACGAGAGAGAGAGAGAGACCGTGATGATGATACGCTCGGCGTTCTTTGTATGGCAAGTGCATGCACGCAGCTCTGGGCGGAAGGTTGAGCGCGCGAGTCTGAGCCTCGTCGTGGGTACTGAAGCGTGCTGTCGTTCGTGGTCGACCCAGGAAGCCTAGAAGCCGAAGTCGCAGTCGTCAGTCATGTCGTCCAAGGTCAAGGACGGGCTGTTCCTCGGCGACATCGATGCCGCACAGGATGCCGAGTTCCTGCAGCTCAACGGCATCGTCCACATCATCAACTGCGTGCCGCGCCAGGTGCCCAATCTCTTTCAGCAGTCGCTCGGGCTCGCGTACGTGGCGTGTGACCTGGAGGAGGTGCTGAGGCGGCCATTCTTCGACCTCAAGAACCGCCAGTTCATGGGCATCGTGCAGCTCATCGACCGCGCACTGGAGCAGACCGAGAGCGTGCTCGTGCACTCGCTGAACGGCATCAACCGCAGTCCGAGCGTCATGATGGGCTATCTCATGGTCAAGTACTGCTGGGGGGTGGACAAGGCGTACGAGTTCCTGCTCAGCAAGCGAGCCGACATCAAGCCCCACGAGTCGTACATCGACCAGCTCTGTCTACTGGAGGCGCAGTTGCAGATCCAGTTTGGCAGTCGCGCGACAGAGCAGCAGCTCTACGAGTGGCACCCTGCACTCACCGACCCACGCTCAGACGAGATCGTGCTCGTCCACACTTACCTGAACGCGTTGTCTGCCTCCAAGCCACCAACGAAAAAGGAACCGAACAAGCCACCTGCAAGTCGACGGCTCTCGTGGATCGACCAGAACCTTCAAATGGTACGCTCTCCGTCTTCCCGCCTGTTCATTTCCGTTGTCTTAAGGTTGATGTTGTAGAAAAAACTCTATCCGTCGCTCATGATCAAGCCCGAACGCCCTCCGAACCACTCGTACAGCGATATGCTGCCCGTAAGATCGCATGATTTTGTGTCGTAGCTGCTCACTGACTAGGGTGGATCTAACGTGCTCTGTGGATGGGCATTTCATTAGGCCAATGGATGGGTGGACCTCATTAATCCAGTCAATGCCGCCGCCGGACAAGCCCCCAAGCCCATCGCAGCGTTCTTGGACTCGTCAGCTTCGTCCACCGCACCGAACGCGCAAAGAGCCGACGACCAAACAGATCCAGGCGATGAAGACGCGTCCACAGTCAATCGTGGCCGTCGCGTGCACTCGTTCTCGTTGCCGCAGCGTCGCGACATCGAAGTGGAGCCATGCTCCCCAGATGAGCAGGACCTCACCATCGAGGTCGCTGCCACGGCTTCCGGCAACGGCGGTTCGTCGTCGGCTTTTCCTCCACGGCAACCTGTGCCGCGGCATCAACCGCAGCTCCGCAGTGTGGTCACTTCCACTGGTCCAGTGCGACAGCCACTCCAGCAGCAAGCGCCAGGCCCGACGAGCCAAATCTATCGATCGACAGCAGTCCGTCCAATGACGTCGGGTCCATCGGTCTCGACAGCTCCACTCTCGTCCTACACTAACGGTGTGACATCCACGACCATGTCCTCCACGTCCAGGGCCTCGACCACCAAGAAGGCTCCTGATTACGCCAAGCCTGTCAAGCCAGGCAGTCGAACATCCATCCCGTCGCGTACGTTCTCGACTCCAGCTCCGTCACTGGCGCCCAGACAACCCCTCGACCGTCGAGGCAGCTCGTCATCCGCAGTCTCCACTGGGTCTTTCAGTGCTCGCGGCACCTATGCAGGCGATCTTCCGCTGCCACAGACCCAGTCAGCGTTCTCAGTTCGTCGCTCGGTCATAGAGGCGGATTCGTGGGCCACGGCTGCCAATGCTGCATCGGCTCGGCCACGCACAGCGCCACCGCGAATGCGCAACAAAGACTCGGACTCGACCCTGTTCCAGTCCAAGCCCAAGCCTACAGTGGATGCGCCGTTCCTCTCGGCATCGTCCATCACCGGGGGCATCAGCCGCGTCTCGCTGGACGTGTCATCCCTGCCTTCGGGTGTGGGTCACCGCCTCTCCGGCGCAGACTACGGCACGGCGTCAACCTCATTCAACGGCACGTCGTTCCGCACACAGAAGTTTTCCGGTCGTAACGGGTCCAGTGCGTCTGCGCCACCAGTGGCTGCGACGCCTTCAGCCACTGCGTCCACCGCTGCGTCACGATCCAAGAGCGCGCGGAAGCACTGGAAGTAGATGCTGATACCGTACAAACCTTGGTTTGAAAAGAGCTCTTTAACTTGAAAGGATCCATGTTAAAATGCCACGAGGAGCTCAGTCGGCACATCGCACTATATCCTTATATGAAACAACGGCGGTAGTTGCAGGTCAAGAGACCGCAGACGAGTGCTGGTTTGTCCAGCAGCTCATACAGTTCACGGAGATGCGAGCGGAGAGGGGAGAGATTGAGGAGCTCAAGTAGCTCACGGAGATGATAGAGGAAGTTGAGCTCGGGGAGCTCATGTAGCTCATCGAGATGGTGTGCTGACGGTGGGGATGGAAGAGATCGAAGAGATAGACGAGATGGAAGAGATGGAAGAGATGGATGAGGTGGAAGAGATGGTGGTCTTGGCGAAGCGCGACAGCATCTATAATACTTCAAAGTATCGCACAGCCACAGGTGGCTGAGAGGCCACTTCTTCAGCAGCACTGTGCCGTGTGGACTGCCGGCGTGACCTATGGCCAAGACAAGCCACTTCAAGTCGAACGGATTTGGATGGGATTCTGACGGGGCACGCAGCTGGACTGATGGTCATTTTTTCGAATGATACTGAATGATGCGCAGTGATTGGGTAGATTGAGTGCTTGGGTTTCCCAAACAAGCTCTGATTGGTCCAAAAGAGACGACCAGGTACAGTACATCACTCTCGAAAGCGTACTTAGTGACAGCACATACAAGGAGGATTTGTTCGATTTTTTGGCGCCTGTCTCTGTCTCCTCGACTCCACTAAGTACGGAGGTCACATTCGACGGAATGTACGTGATGGCCGCGCTAATGGATAGAATCCAGCCGAGTGGAGCGGACGGAGAGTAAGGAGCAAGCAAGAGAATGGAGGAGAGAATGGAGTGTCGTGGAGAAGGAGAGAATGGAGTGGAGCGGAGCGGACCGAGCGGACGGAGACAGCGGAGCGGCGTGGAACGACTGTGGAGCCCAGTGGAGCGCCGTGCCAAGCAGCGCACAGTGCGTAGCGGAGCCAGGAGCCAGGATCTCATTCCGCAATTATCCACCCAGCGAGAAGGCCCAGATACCCAGCTCAAGCCTAGGCATAAGCCAGTACAAGCCCCAGTCCTCCAGCCTTCAGCACGCCTACCACTACGGTGATGATCCTGATCTCCTGGTTTCGATCCTCCGTGCACGCGGTCGTCGCGCTCTTCGATGTCGCGTGGTCGCTGGCGCAAGAGTGGATCGAGGAAGAGCAGTCGGCCAAGTCGGCGGCGTCCGCCTCCACGGATGCGATTCCGGCGAAGGCCATCGACACGACCACTGCCACTCCTGCGAGTGAAGCAGCCGTGGCGCCTCCCCCTCGTCCGGTAAGTACAATCTCGCTTGGCGTCGTATGGCACGGAACAAAGTGCTAACCCACTGCTGTGTATTTGCTTTTATTGGTGTGTGTAGCTCCGCTGTGTGGTCGTCATGTCCAACTTGGCGCACATCCGCATCCAAGCGGTCGCCGATCACCGCGAGATCGTGCAAGGCCTCCACAACCTAGGCATCCGCTTGACCGAGCTGGAGCTCGACGCCCTCGTGCACCATGCTCTGATGGCCAAGTACAAGAAGGCTAGCAAGTCGGTGCAGTACCCACTCGTGTTCCTTGAGGACGTCGAGACTGGCCGCAAGCCTATCCACCTCAAGGTGGCCCACGTCAAGGTGAGTCGGTGTTTTTCCTATTTGGTCCCTGATGGAGCGAGTCTGCCAGGTTACTCATGCGCATTGCTGTTACTTGTTCGTAGACGCTGATCTACTACGGCGGCATGACGGACGAGCAGCTCGATGAGCAGCGCGTGCACGACGTGTATCGCCATGGCCGCATCTTCCGACGCGCCGTGAAGAAGCGCGATGGCATCTTCCAGGCGCCCAACCCGCACTGGCACGTGCGCATGGAAGGTGCCTTTGAAGCGCGCGAGCGGGCCAACATCGCAGCCGACGAATCAGCGCTCATGGCCCTGGAAGACCACTCGGCGTGAAGAGCATCAGCCGGCGTCGCCGCCGCTGCTGTCGCCATCGCCGTCGCCATCTCCATCTCCATCGCCTCAGCCACCGCTGTTGTCTCTCGCTACGGCGACCGAGATCTCTGGATCCAACCACCACCGGTGTCTCTCGCAACGGCCACCACCGTCGTCTCTCGCATAGCGATCGAGGCGCGAGTATGTATGAAGAGCATGAGCATCGTAGGATAGTAGCACCGCGCATCGTAGGATAGTGAATGAATCAGTGAACGAACGCATTAGTGCAGCACCTCTTGCTGTTCGCATCACTCGTGCTCTCGTGTCTCGGGTCGGCCACCGCCTGTCCGGCGCAGACTACGGCATGTCGTCGACCTCATTCAACGGCACGTCGTTCCGCACACAGAAGCTTTCCGGTCGCAACGGGTCCAGTGCGTCTGCGCCACCAGTGGCTGCCACGCCTTCAGCCACTGCGTCCACCGCTGCGTCACGATCGAAGAGCGCGCGGAAGCACTGCAAGTAGGAGCCGTGTTTTGAAAGAGCTCTGGGATCAGTCATTGGGCGCTTGTATTTAGATAGTGTACTGTACTGAGACCAGTGTGACCGGTATGCGGTGGCAGTTGAAGTAGCCAGACGCAGACGCGGACGCGCATGGGCAACGCCACGGCCTCGCTGGCGTGCCTGACGCGCGTATGTGCAGCGGACGACGCGGCCGAGTACGACTCTGCGGCCGTGTTGCACGTGGCGCTGGAGCTGGCGGGCTGCGAATCTCGGTGCGTCTCTCGCTTGTGAGTATAGAATGTTTCTAGCTGGTGATTGACACGATGCGGATGCTCTAGGACGACGCTGCAGGTGCCACTGAGGCGCGCGCTGTGGACGGCGCCCATCGGCTCACTCAAGCGTGTGATCGCGGTGGCGGCAATGGCGGAAGACGCTGCGGAGCTACTGGGGCCTGCAGCTACGACGGACTCGACAGGGCTCGTGAATGGCCGACTCCGGATGAAGGACGTGGACCTGCGACGGCTTCTGGACGATGCGAAGGGAGATTGCAGTGGCGAAGCGCATGTGGTTGTGGCGGTGCTCGCGTGTGGGCGGTGCGCTCGCCCGCGTGGCTGCTCCTGTGGATGGCGCAACGTGCACGCCGTCTCCGTGGCCCAGGAGTCTCTGTCTCTCGCACACCTTCTACCGCGACTCCTGGTATGATGAACCAGCACCTTCCTCACGTCTCCAAGTCATAGCTGGATATCTGAATGAGCTTGTGGCCGCTACTGTAGCCGTGTATGTCTGCTGGTGATCTCTCGACTCCACGGTCGGTCCACGTGAGAATCTTCGAGTCGCCTCACGCGCCGGTCGCGATGCTGGAAGCCGCCGTCGTGCGCTTTAAGATCGTGGATCCGATGGTCGAGAGTCTTCGAGCCGTTCGTCCCCCTAGCTCCTTTCGTCTGAAACGACTCGCTGTGGGCTGACGCTCTGATTGAATTTGGACAGGTTTTCACCATTGATGTCCGATACGCAGAGCAGAAGTGGAGCGTCTCGCGTCGCTTCCGAGACTTTGTCGCCCTCAACGACTCCCTACCGGTACAGGCTGGCGTAGCCAAGACCTTGCTGCCGGAACTGCCGCCTGCGACGTGGTTTGGGCGACTGGACGCCGACTTCCTCCACACTCGACGCGTGGCTCTCGACCTGTACGTTCGCGGTCTTCTCTCCATCGACTCCGTTCGCGGCAGCGTGGCGTTGCTCGCGTTTCTTGGTGGTACGTGGGGCTCTACTGCATTCCTTCCAAGCCGTAGCTCTAGACTCAGTTTGCGTTGCTCGTAGCGATCTCCATGAACCAGGAGAAGCTCATGCAGCCGTCGCCTGACTCGCTGTGTCCGCTCGAGGTCATGCACCTACGTGTGCTCCAGCACTACGTCGCACCAGGCGATTTACTGCTCTTCCGGAGCAATGGCGCTATCAGCTCACTGCAGCGATCCGTCACAGGCTCGGAATGGGACCACGTGGCTGTCGTCGTTCCACGCGATACCGACGACGTGAACAAGGGCTTCTTACTGCTAGAGGCCACGGGCGACGGCGTCACTGCCCTCTCGCTAGTACGTTCGTCTCTCTTCGTTCTGCTCAGGCTTTCCTCACTGTGATTGACGTGATGCTATGCAGACCACACGCCTCTACGCGTACTCAGCGTTCCACACAGACCGCATCGTGCTTCGTCAGCTCCACACGCCGCTGCTCAGCCCCGCTGTGCGAAGCGAGTTGCTCCTGCGCTTCACAAATCAAGTCAAAGGGCGTCCGTACGGACTGGGGCTGGACAAGGTGCTTCGAACGGACGAAAGGCGAGCCTGGGACGCCATTGACACGGGCAGGGACGACTACTTCTGCTCGGAACTCGTACGTCACTTCGTGATTACGCACAGTACTCAACTGTCTGACGGTTCTATGATGGGCATGCAGGTCGCTGATGCGTACAAGGCGCTCGGGCTCATCGACCCCACCATTCTGCCCAGCAACTTCTGGCCGAGTGCGTACCCCCACAGTCTCTGATATCGCTTCGTGCCTTTTGCTCACTCACAAGCCTCTCATTTTGTCACAATCTACAGGCTCGTTCTCCGTCGCTGCCTTTGTGGACGTGGAGCTCGCTCGACACGGCGCGGCCCTTGGCGACGCCATCGCAATCGACTGCCAGGTGCTGGAAGTGGCGCTCGCCAAGCGCGTTGCGCCTGGCACTTCAATTTAGCGGTTTGTTAGCAACTTGTTTGTAACTGCCGTGTGAAGCCATCGCGATCTTGAAGCGACACACGACGACTCTTCATCCCCACGCGCTTCCTTCCCCTCTTCTAGATCCTCTTGTAGTCCGTTGTGTCACCTCCAAGGCTCGAAGGAGCTCTGAATATGAAGAAGCTCTTCAAGCTATCGTCCAAGTTCCACGGCCAAGGCCGCGTGGTGTTCGCGTGGCAGCCCAACGGCGGCTTCCTGGCGACCGCAGGCAAGAACGGCCTCGTCCACATCTTCGACCGCCAGGGCGAGCAGTACGATGAGATCGGCCTGGATATGTCAGCGCCCGTCATTGGTCTGGACTGGGACCCGGACGGCAGCACGCTGGCTGTGCTGCAACAGGGCAGTAACATCGTGCCGCTCTGGGACCTGAGCTCTCGGTCGACGCAAAACCTGGACACGAACCTCAAGGACCCAACGTTCCTCAAGTGGTCTGTGTCGGGGGCTCAGCTCGCGATCGGCACGCAGAAGGGAAACCTTGTGTTGTACTCCAAGGCCACGCGGAAGATCGTGCCCGTGCTGGGCAAACACTCGAAGCGCATCACCTCGGGCGCGTGGAACAGCGCCGACCAGCTCGTGCTGGGCTCGGAAGACCGGATGCTGACGGTGAGCAACGCCAAGGGCGACACAATCGAGATGCGGGAGCTGAGTCTCGTGCCCACGGACATCAAGTTTGGCCGCAAGCGCGGCGACTCGATGAAGGCGGCGGAGCAGCTCGTGGCGATCAGCATCACGCGCTCCATCATTCTCTTCAGTCTCCAGGACCCAGCCAATCCCATCGAGCTCACCTTCCAGGCGGTGTGTGCTTCGCTAGTACTCGCCAGCAGTGTGCTTTGAGTGGTCTGATTGTGAGGTTTGGTTGTGTCTCTTTGTAGCACTATGGCTCCATCGTGTTCTTCGAGTGGTTCGGCGACGGTCTCATCATGATCGCGTTCTCCGAGGGCTTCGTGATCGTCATCTCCACCAAGATCGACGTAGGTACACCTCTCCGTGTTTGATACTTGACTGCGACTTTGTATGTGATCAATTTCATGCGTGTGCAAACAATAGGAAATCGGCGAGGAGGTGTTTTCTGGTCGCTTTTTCACTGAGCGGATCTACGCCGCGAGCTACTCGCACGCTCTGAACCGCGCAGCCATCAGCGGCGACAGCGGCATCAAGATCGTCGACATGTCCACACACGCCGAGATCGCGAGCGACATGGTCAAGCTCACGGACGCCGAGGAAAACGAGGCCAGCATGATGGCGTTCACGAGCGACGGCCAGATCCTCACGGTGGCCACGCAAGGAGGCACGATCCAGAACTTTCTCGCCCGCATGCCCAAGATCTTCGACCACTACAGCAACTACGTCGCGTACCTGAGCTCTCTGCGGGAGCTGAGCGTCGTGGATGTGCTCGGTCGCGACAGCCCCATCCACATCTCGGTCTCAATCGAGCCATCGTTCATCACGCTTGGTCCACGCCATGTCGCTGTGGGCATGAACAACCGCGTGTGGTACTATCGCTGCGACGGCACGGCCAACGACGCGCTGGTCAACGAGCAGCAGTACCTGGGCCGAGTGACGAGCGTCCAGCTCAACCGCGACTACGTTGCTGTCTTGTGCGACGGCAAGGCGAGTCTCCATCTGATTGAACCAGGCGCCAGCGGCCACGCCGACCTGCAGGAAGAGCAAGGGAAAGTGTTTTCGTCGTCCTCTGGAGGCGGCCGCGACGAGCGCAACAACGAGATCAGTTCCATCGCGCTCACCAAGGACTTCTTCGTGTACGCAACGTCCAACGGCACGGGCGCGATCCATTTCTTCTACTTGAGCGAGTGGAAGTTTCTCGACGGCTGCTCCTATCGCCACGACGACGGCGTGGGCATCGTGTCCATCGCGCCCAATCGCGACGGAACGCGCATCGTGTTTCTTGACTCACGCCGTCGAGGGTACGTTCTCCACGCCCCCACGCGCGAGGCTCTGTTCATTCCCAGTATCCCCAGTACGACGACGGCGATTCTATGGGACACAGTCGATCCGAACGTGTTTGTGGCGCTGCAGCCGAGCGAGATGAGTCTGTTCCTGTACATGGACATCACGGTGAACGGACCTGAGGTTACGCAGCTCGGCTTCACGGAGATCCACGGTGAGGGCGAGGTGATCATCGCCCCGCAGACGACCCCGATCGGCTCCGACGTGGCTCCAATTCTCATCTGCGACGGCGTCGTGACATGCCAGCACGTGTCAGGAAAGCTCACGAGCCTCACGTCGTGCACTCACGACCAGCTCGTGATGAAGAGCGGCCGCAGCGCCCCTACGGCGGACTCGGAGAAGGCCATGTTCCGCCAGAACCTGAGCCTCCTGCGCATGGACGCTGCCTGGAAACTGGCCTGCAGTATCAACTCCAAGGACTACTGGTTTGCTCTCGCTGGTCGCGCGATGCACACGCTCGACATCGGCGTCGCCAAGCGCGTGTATCGCCAACTGGGTGACGCTGGCATGGTGCTGGGGCTTGACCGCATTGAAAACATCGAAGAGAAGAACTTACTGGCCGGGCACGTGTCTGTACTCTTCGGAGATTACGGCGAGGCGCGCCGTCTCTTCCTCAACTCGAGTGATCCCATGGCTGCACTACACATGCAAAGATATCTCTTGCAGTGGGAGCAGGCACTCAAGCTCGCGGACTCTCTCGCTGTGGAGCTCGTGCCGGAGCTAAGCGTCTCGTACGCCACGCAGCTCGAGTTCCGCGGCGAGTTCGAAGGCGCGCTCAAGATGTACGAGCATGCCACCAACGTGTGCGACGAGCAAGGAACTCCCGTGGGCTGTAGCGACAAACTGCGGCAGCAGAGCCTGGCTGGCGTCGCACGGTGTACCTTCCGCTTGGGTGACTTGCGTCGTGGTGTTCGTCTCGTGGGCGACGTGGGCGACGTGAACTTGTACAAGGAGTGCGCTGTGATCCTCGAAGGAATGAAGCAGCACGCTGAGGCCGCCGCGCTGTACGAGAAGGGCGAACTGTACGAGAAGGCAGCACAGATCTACATCCAGATGAAGAATCTGGCGAAGGCGACGCCGCTGATGCCCAAGGTCAAGACGCCCAAGATCCACTCGCAGTACGGCCGCGCAAAGGAGGCGCTAGGCGATTTCAGCGCCGCGTCGGAGGCCTACGAGGCTGCCGGCGACATGGACAACGTGGTTCGCATCCAACTGGAGAACCTGCACAATCCGGAGACCGCTTTCGCGATCGTTCGTGATACCAAGTCGTCTGAGGGTGCGTTGGTGGTCGCTAAGTACTCGACGGAGACTGGCAACTACAAGTGCGCGATCGAGTTCCTGCTCATGGCCAACAAGGAGGAAGAGGCGTTCGCACTAGCGATGACCCACGGCGAAGTGGACGCGTTCGCGCAGCTGCTGGGCGAGCGGATTTCGGTGGAGCGCGCCGCTAAAGTCGCTCAGCACTACGAGCAAACGCAGGCTCCGGCGCGTGCTGCTGAGTTCTACCAGATCTGCGGCAACTACCACAAGGCGCTGCGTTTGTTCTTGCTCTGTGGCGACGCGGAGCTGAGCAAGGCGATCGAAGTGGTTGGCAAGGCTCGCAACGACATGCTCACGCACACGCTGATCGATCATCTCATGGGCGAGACGGACGGCATCCCGAAGGATCCGAACCACATCTTCCGCTTGTACATGGCGCTAGGCAACTACGCCCAGGCCGCCAAGACGGCCATCATCATCTCACGACAGGAGCAGGAGCTCGGCAACTACAAAGTCGCGCACGACGTGCTCGTGGAGACCCATCGCCAGCTCGAGAGCCACAAGATCCACGTGAGCCAGGACCTCCGCACGTCGCTCATGCTGCTGCACAGCTACATTCTGGTCAAGAAGCTGGTCAAGCGCGGCGACCACACGGCCGCGGCGCGCATGCTCGTACGTGTGGCCAAGCACATCTCCAAGTTCCCGACACACGTGTCCAACATCCTCATCTCGGCCGTGATCGAGTGCCAGCGCGCCGGTCTCCGCGCCTACAGCTACGACTACGCGACGACGCTCATGAAGCCCGAGTACCGCAACACGATCGACAAGGAGATCAAGCGCAAGATCGAGGCCATCGTGCGTCGCCCCAACAAGGAGCAGGCGCCCGACCCCATGACGCCGTGTCCGTTCTGCGACAGCGAGCTGCCGGAGGCCGAGCTCGACTGCGCCAAGTGCAAGAACTGGGTCCCGTACTGCGTCGTCACGGGCTACCACATGGTCAAGGACGACTGGGCCAAGTGCCCCAAGTGCGCGTTCCCGGCGCTGTTCTCGCAGCTCACGACGCACCTGGAGACCGACGCGTCGTGTCCGATGTGCGAGCAGCCGCTTGAGCCTGCGGATGTGCACCGCACGCCGCCGGCGGAGCTCAAGCTCAGCGACTCGGCCAGTGACGAGACGCCGTGAACGACTCAAGTTGGAGCACACACTAGTGAGCGACTTGTATTATTTCTATGCCTTTGTACGTATCATGTGGATTTATTGATATGGTTCACCTTGCGTCGTATCGTCTTCGACGTCGGACATCCACTGCATCGTCTTCTCGTACACCAAAAAGGTCACGGCGCTCACGGGGAACGCACGCAGCATGGTTGCACCGAAGCCCTTGAGGAAGAACTGGGCACCTTCGCTCTGCACATGCTCGCGCGTGAGTTGCCAAGCGCTCTTGGTGACGTGCAGCTCTTGGCTCTGCACACACGACTTGACCACGTCCATGGGCTGGCTGAAGAACCAGGACGTGGAGCCGGCGATACCGCCCGCCAGCAGCAGCCGCAGATCAGTCTCTTTGCTTGGATCGTCGTCGGTCAGCCGTCGCTTGGTCACCTCGTACGAGTAGAAGTACAGCCCAAACGCCGGCACGTCGCGCAGCAGACACATCTCCCAGCCACGGAAGAGCCCGCGCAGGCCGACGTGGCGATACAGACGCCGCGCACACTCGACGGAGCTCTCGCCGGCGCCTGCACGGCGGTGGTCCACTTGCAACTGGATCTTGACGTGCTCCGATGGCGCCGCGAAGACAGTCTGCACGCAGCCTGCGGCCGCACCGGCGATCAGGTGCTGCGCCGCCGTCAGCTTGTCCTGGCCGGTCGCCTCTCGGATCGACCGCGCCACGAAGCCCTGCACGCCGAAGACGACGGCATTGATAGGCGCGTTGGACAGCACGGGCGAGAGCAGGCCCTTGTACAGCCCCACGGGGCCTTCCTGCACCACGATCTGGCGCATGGTGCGGAAGACGCCGCGCGTGGCGAGCGCCGGCGCATCCGTCTGCAGCCGCACTTTGACCGTGTCCAGCGGGTGGCCCGCCACGATGCCGGCCACGCCGCCGACGGTGCCGGCGTTCAGGTCCTTGGCCACATCGATCCAGTCCATCCACGCGCGTTGTTCTTCTTCGGTGGCGTGTTTACGACTCAGCGGCAGGGGACATCGAGCAGCTCCCTGTTCGTCGACAGATACACGGGACAGCGCATCCCAAGTTCAAGGAGACAATCACCCAATTACCCACATCACGGCCATCCCCCTCCAAAACGATCGAACGAAAGAGAATTTGATTACACGAGGGCTACGCGGGGAGGAATTGGAAACAGGACTTTTGATGGCGTATAATTGGAATTTGAGGAACCTGAAGTGGGGCGACTTGGGAGGTTGGTGGAATGTTTCCGAATGAATATATTTGCCTGGCATGCTTTGTGCTGGCTGCGGTGCTGCCATGGTTCCCTGTGTTCTAGGTCCTATTGTGAATTCCGTTCAAAATTGCCGAATCCCGAACATTCGAACCAGTTGGCGGAGATTGGACCATCGTAGACTGTTCTCAAAAATCATACCGGTATATTATCATATTGTGTTTCGCGGGATCTTACTGAAGTGTTGGAGAATGCAAGGCTGAGTCTCGACGAAAGCACGGGCAGTGCAAACACCAGTGTCAAACTCGAACAAGCTGTTTGAAGTGTACCCTTGCGGTGGAGGGATGAAATACTTGGAGAGCAACGACAGCAAAGAATGGCCGTGTGGGATTGATGTGGTCTAGAAAGACCCCGTTGACGCTGTTCACTGGTACCAAATCCTTTGGCGTGTAGATGTTTCGCCTGCGTGTAGCTCCGCCGCACCACGCCATAACACGCTCGGCGATACTATGCGAGTGACCTGGGAGAAGGAAGCACATCACACCTTTTTTTAAGCGGAAAACCACAGACAAAAGCGAGAAAATCATTAGGACGACCTTGGACTCTTCGAGTCCCAGAAAAAATTAAAGGCGCCTCCACAAGTCCGCGCAATTACGCCACAGATGTCCGGGGTCACGCGACCTGAACACGCTTGCCACGGCAAAATCACTAGCTGCCCTGTGCGCACTGAAGCGTTCACAACCGAAGTGGGAGGGTTTGCTGTGTTGGAACGATGCGGGCTTGGTCCGAGACTTTGAGTTCACAGGGTGACGGGCCGGGCACGCAGGTCGGGCTAAGGCGTCGAGGGGGGGGAGACGAGCAAAGGGTCGGGCTTGGGAGATCGGCCGACGGGTTGAGTCTTGAGCCGACTGGTCCGAGTTGAGTCGGCGGGCCGACGGGTTTAGCCTAGATGGTACGCACCTCGAGGGAGAGATGAACAAGCGCAGCGTGTATCATACAGCCACCGCCAGGGACTATGAGGGCCACATCATCGTTCTTGGCTTTCCGCTCGTACCAGTAGAAATTTACAACAACTGGCACTGGTTCCTCCGCCAGCTGAGAGTCGTGCTGACCCGCGAGCAAGCCGATGATGGTGAATCGGTGAAAGTTGCCTTCGTCTCGGATCGCCAAAAATGGCTGTTAGCATCCATCCATGAACTCTTTCCCTCCAGCTGTCATCGGTTCTGCTTACACATCATCGGTAACATTGAGAAACTCGAGATTGTCCTCTTCGTTAATGCGACCGCTCTCGTGTACGAAGAAGCGAAAAGTGATTGCGAGAAATTGCGAGAACAACTGGGATCTGGCAATGAGTCAGCTCCGTGAGAAGCGACTGCCAGCAGCCGAATATCTTGCCAAGATCGACAAGAAACACTGGGTCAAGTGCGCAATCCAGGATGAGTATGATTGTGCCACCAAAGGTGAGCTCACATCCAACTTATCTGAGTCGGCCAACAACTGGAATGGCTTGGAGTGCCGTAGGTCACGACCACTCAAAGCTTCGTAGAACTGTAGTACTGGCGACTGGGTCGGATGAGTTGTGAGCTTATGGGTGCCCTTGAACGCTCACGGAAGGGCACCCAAAGACTCACAGCACATCCCACAAACGATTTTTCTCTCCTAGTCACAGCACTTCCCAAAAACGATCGTTTCTCCTAGTCTAAAAAAGTGGTTCAATTTTGATTGGTTCCTCAAATTCCAATTATACGCCATCAAACATCCCTGTTTCCAATTATCTAGTTCAATTCCTCCAATGCCGGCAGATACCTTGGTGATAGAACGTCGGGTCAAGCACGCCGTAGAAGAGGCAGCCCGTGGGGTCTCGGCAGTCTCCGTAGTATCTGTCCCGCATCTCGCGTAATCGCACCAATATCGTCGCGTGATATCGACACAGCAGAGTGGCCCAAACACTAATTCCCGCATGTCTTCTGGTCTGATGCGTGGTTGGTGACGCTAGGTGGTGATAGTGACCATGCTTCTTCTCATGTTGCACATACCTGCAGCGAGGCTGCTCGAACGCTACCTACCGTACCGTCATCAATGCCGGTACGGAGCGGGTACTGTAGAATATCATCAAGTTCATCGTGCAATTGACGAGGCTTATACCCAGCTGCCCGTTCGGCGTCTGTAACTCGTCCGTCGGTCTTGTGTGAGAGAGATCGTGCAGCGACTCTGTTCTTCCTTATCAGTTTCTTCTCAATTTTGGATGCCTTGCTCGTTTCCCGTAGTGCTGAGGCCGCGACCTCTGAGTATGCGAGAACTACTGATGCATCGCCACGGAGGCGTCTAGAATTCTCCGTGGCAGCAACCACGTCTTCGCGTTAGTGATAGTGGTCGTTGGCCCCATGTGTGCTAGTCCGAGCTAGAGCGGGTAGTCCGAGGTTTTGGAACGCCTTACGCGGTCTAAGGCACTGAGGTATCGTAAGTCACACCGTCAGCGCAATGTCTGGGTTCATCAGTGGGGTCGCGTGCAGTTCACGCGGTTCCTCATCGCCGGTGAAACGGACTTGCTTCTGTAGAGGGTCCCTCCATCGAGTCGGACTCGTGCAAGTTCTTCCGCCGACTCGTATCGCCATTTCTCTAGGATGGGGCGTGGTGCAATGATATGTGCACCAGTTGTTCGATTCTTAGCAACTGCGCCTCCCAATCACCCCCGTGGCATCCTCTTAGGAACATGGGATCGCCTCGTGCCCAGTTCGCCCATATTCAGCTTCTTGGCAATCGGAGGATGGCCGCTTGCCCGACCCTCTTGGCCTTTGTCGTCCGATTCACGATCACTCATTCTGTTTGTCGATTCCCGGATGCTGGGACGAGACAGCGCTTCTTCTTGATGCATGCTGTTCTCGTTCTGGGACGTGACCGTTCCTGAGACGTTCGTGGGAATGTTTATCGAGGCAGCGGCAGGTCTCGAGTTTGCTTCTTGCTGCCCAACAGGGTCTACGCATTCATCATCAGCGACCTCCATCTGTCTGATCGTTTCGATGTCCGCTTCACTTAGTGCGAGTTGCACTTCAGCGACTTCGCACTGGTTGCAGCCACAGCGAGTCTGCTGGGCTGTGTACTGGCCCAAAATCTGGTGTGGGAAGCGCGCTGGCTTGGTTTCAACGAATGCCACATCCTTGCCTTTGATCACAGATAGATCAGACAAGCGTAGGAGTTTGTATTCGCTGTTGGGCATTGTAACTCACAAACATGCACTTGATTGCATTTGCTTCTGACTTGTTTCGCAAATCCTTTGGAACGTGCCGATACGCCGCGACTCCGAAAGGGCGAAAGTGCGATGTTGCTGGGATGTTGTGGAACCATCGTTCCTGCGGCGAATCCCCGTTGGGTACTCACATTGATGACCGTGATCACCGTCGTGATCGCCTCACCAATGAGGGCAAGTGGGAGGTGGCCATCATCGAGGGAAGACCGTTGCCTTCTCCTTGGTCGTGCGCATTCTACACTCCGCGACCCCGTTATCGCGTGGCTGAATGCTCATGTCGTACTTGGCTTTAATGAGTCTGCCGAGTTTCTCGTACTCCTTTTCATTGTCTGATCGTAGGAAGTCCAGTTCCTCTTCCATCCCAGGAATGTTGCAATAGATCCACTGGACCCTCTCTTTACCTTCGTTTCGGTACTCCACAAAGGCAACATAAATGTCTGACACGATACGTGTTCGTGCGGCATCCGGTGAAGGTGGCCACTGGCAGGATACCGATATCGCTGTAGCACACTTCACCGGGGCGACTAGTTTACTAATCACCTTGTGTGAATAAGAGAGGCGGGACATCTATGCGAAGATACATGATTCGCATGCAAATGAGTTTATAATAGATGAGAAACCGTTCTCAAAGTCCTATATAAACTATATATAGGACTTTGAGAACAGTTTCTCATCCTTCAAAAACAATCTCATAGAGCTCCTTCATTGCGGTCCGTCCCGAATGTCCTTGGCGCCTATGCCACACCATCAACTTCTTAGCACTCTCCGATTGAGTTGGCATGAACGACCGCGAACGGCACAGCCACAACAAGAACTCTCGCCACTGGGACAACCGACGACGAACGTAGCTGCCTGCATGAGCCCGTCCCACGGCGACGACAATCGAGGTAGCAAGCGCCGCTACTGCTTACTCTCTTCACTTCTCTTCTCTCCTACTCTCTTCTATACCCTTCTCTTCTCTTCTCTTCTCTTCTCTACTCATCTGCATCTGCATCCGCATCCACATCCACATCCACATCCACATTCACAGCGACAACGTACAGTATCACACTCGCACCGCGAACGACCGCGGCGCCGCGCCATACGCACACACACGTCCTCCACACATCTACTGACCCGTCGCCGCTCAGCGCACA
>JAADVL010000163.1:0-49228 GCA_023334995.1 Pythium sukuiense
GTTCACGAGCATCGCCGGCTGGGGCTCCCAGGTCTTCACGCTGCGGAACCACTACTTCTGGATCCCCATCGTCGCTCCAGTGTGTGGCGGCGTTGTGGGCGGTGGCGCCTACCGACTCTTCGTGGAGATGCACCACCCTCCGCAATCTGATCTTCCGCTGTGAGGTCCCGTTTTTACTAGAATTGTATGCGTTCGTAAATGGAGTCATCTGATTGGCTGAGAAAAAAAACTCTATATTTAAGAACCAATCAAAATACAGAAGCTCATTCACGTCGATTTCCAAAACAAGGTAGATTCGCTTGCAGGTAGCCACATAGAGGTGGATCCTGAAAGGACGCAGGGACAATACGACGCGACCACTGATACGGGCGTCGCGTTGGAGAGCGTGGGTCGATGAACAAGTCCAAGCGCAAGTCTGCGACCGTGTTCTCGCGCGATGAGATCGGCGTGGAGCAGCTCCAGTCGCTCAAGGATAAGTTCGCGGACGGCGACCTGAACGAGAAGGAGTTCGTGAGTCTTTTCCGCGAGATCATCGACGCGTCGCTGAGCGAGACGCAGCTCACCGAGCTGTACGTCGTTCAAAATGACTGGTTGCCTGTTGGTTATCGTGCTGATGTGACGCTGGTTGATGGGCAGATTCCAGAAGATCGATGCCAACTCGGACGGAACTGTCGACTGGGATGAGCTCACCAACGTACGTTGCATGAAAACACTGACGAGGCCCAGCGAATATACTGACGGGATATGTTCCTGAAGTATATGTTCCTCAGTGGGAGTGATAACTCCGCCGAGTTCATCGGCGACGACAACAACGCCTTCTACGAGACCTACCAGCCTGACAAACTCGGAGAGCTCACCGTGGATAGCAGCGGTGCGACAGGCTCAGCAGGCACTGGCGTTGGCTTAGGCTCTGGATCCAGCTCTGGTGGTGGGGCAGCTAATGATCTAGCATCAGTGCGACCGACATACTACCACAAAGACCTGATCACACGCGTGATCCGGCTAGACAAGCCGTACCTCTACCTCACTGCAAGCAAAGACGGCAGCGTGCGGACGTGGAACGCCCACACGATGCAGTTCCAGAACGTGCTCGCCACTGGGAAGAACTGGCTCACCGACTGCTGCGTCATGCGCCGCTCGAATCGTTTGGCGGTCACATCCATGAACCGCACGCTTGGCATCTACGACCTCGGCTCCAACACGCTCATCGGCGAGATTAACGAGTACTCGAAACGCCAGGCGATTCCGCTCTGCGTGGAATATGTGGAGAAGCCGGCAGATGACCGCGAGGCGCTCGTGATAGGCGATGACACGGGCGGCATCACTGTCATGACCTGCTCAGATCAGTGGCTCGCGTGCGATGGGCGCTCCACAACGAGTACTGCCGCAGCCTCTGGAGGCGGCAGTGGCTCCGTGTCGTCCTCTTCGGCCTCCGCTTCGTCGTCGTCTGGCAGTGCTGTGACTTCAGGGGGTAGTGGTAGTACTGTCCAGACCAACGTGGCAGGCAGTGCGTCACTCGAGGCACAGGGCTTCTCCTCGAGAACCAAGTTCAAGAAGCACACGGACTGGGTGACGCGCGTCAAGTGGGTCAACGACATGCGCGCCATCGTCGCGACATCGCTTGACACCAACATCTCGATCATCGACATCGACCGCATGGTTGTCAAGTTCGAATACAACCGCCACAAGAAGGGCGTGTTCGATCTCGTTTGGTGCGCGTCCACGCGGCTCATCGCGAGCTGCGGCATGGAGCGCGACATCTCGATCTGGAATCCGTACTCGTCGCAGCGTGCCGTGGCTACGCTGCGTGGCCACACCTCGTCCGTCGTGCATCTCGCGAGTGACGACGACAACTACCAGATCATCTCCGTCTCGTCCGACAACACCTTCAAAGTCTGGGACGTGCGCAACCACAGGTGTCTGCAGACGTGGGTCGACAAGGCGAAGAGCACTGGCGGCGCGGAGAACCGCATCTCGGCGCTACTCTTTGACGCGAAGCAGCCGTGTCTTGTCAGTGGCACGACCCATCTCACGCGGTGGCCGTTCAAAGTCCACAACGACGATGACGAAGAGGGCGACGCTGCCAAGGAAAAACCCATGTGCGTGGCATCGTACAACAGCGTGTTTCACCAAGTTGTGACGGCCGAGATGAGCGCCGAGTCGATCGTCAAGACGTGGAGTGCGGAGACTGGCGATGAGATCTGCAGCTTCTCAAACGCCCACGGTCAGAACCCTGTCACGGCCATCTCGTTTGATTACCCTGGACGACGGCTGCTTACTGGCAGCCATGATGGTGCGCTGATCAAGATGTGGAACTTTAGCAACGGCGCGTTGGTCAAGCAGTTTCTCAAGCAGGCAGAGAGCTCAGCGACCACGAGCTCCACAAGCGCAAACGGTGGAAATGCGAGTGCCACTTCAGGGTCTGGTGGTGTCCCTGGAAATGGCGGAGCTTCGAGTGGGGCGGCGTCGACGCTAGTCGATGATCTGTCGTTCCTTGGGTTGGAGAGTGGAGACGGCGATGAGGATACGGTGGATAAGTCGAAGAAAGGGGCCAAACCGTCACCTGCTGCCATGGCGATGACGGTGCCTGTGTCCCCACGTCGACGTGCGAAAGTGCGAGACATTATGCTGCTTCCGCCGACGTTTGGCGTCGACTTGGAAGGCCGCAAGAACGCGAACTCGCTGAGCCAGTACACGGAATTGCCGTCGCCAACACGCACGCGGCTTCAACCAAAGGGGGGCAAAGAGAGCAAGCTGTCATTTCCAGACAGAGCGAAGCTAGCGAGGCCGCAACCATCAGCAACCTCCAGCAACCAAACGGAAACTGCATCCTCCGCCACAGCTGAGCCCACACCACCGACCGAAGAAGCCCCAGCCGGTCAGATCCGAACGCCACGGGCGCGTCGTTCCAGTATATCCAGCATGAATAGCACTGGTTCGACTGCAGGTCTCGCCGCTGAGGCTGCTGCTGCGCTTCTGGAAGCGTCGTCAGCGGTGGCGGCGAAAGGCAGCAAGTACTGCGAGAAAGAGATCACGAGCATCTTGGACATCGAACGCAATCTACGAGTAGGAATGGGTGACTACATTTGTCAGCGGTTCGTGTGCTGTGTGGGCTGGGACCGCAACATCTTCATCTGGGCCGACAAGAACGACGAGAGCGAGGCGCTGCCCATCCACATCCTGCCCAACCCCAAGACCCTGGTATCCAACCCGACCAAGTGCCACACTATGGATATTCTCGCGCTTGTGTACATCCCACCAGCGTACATCGCGACCGCAGGACTCGACGGTTCGATTCTGTTGTGGTCCATCAACTCGGGCGACTTCCTCTCTCGCGTCTACCAGAGTGCAGGCTCCATCGACACGATGTACTACGCCCAGAAGATCGAAATGCTGTTTGCCAGTGGCGAGACCGGGCAGCTCATCTGTATCGATCGGTCAATGACACCACGCGCGGTTGTGAAGCTCGAGCACCCGTACGACGAGGCGGTGACGGCTCTGCGCTGTGACCGCACGAACACACATTTGGTGACTGGGGACGCAGCCGGGTATATCAAAGTCTGGGACTTGACCATCTCGCCCGACCATGAAGGGTTTGTGCTGGAAGTGTGTTGTCTGTGGCATGCACCGGGGGCTCCAGCACGCATTCTGGGCTTGGATTTCATCGAGCACGTGCGTGTGAACGAGCCTTGCTTGCTGATTGCCAGCGGCAACGGCGACGTGAGCCTCTGGACGTTGGATGGCGTCCAGATTGGCTGCTTCGGCAAGCATCGTTCGTGGCAACTGGGCCGGCCTTCGACATATTTGTGTGCGACCTCCAGTTGTATCTGGCCCAGCACGCAAGCAACTCGTATCCTAGCAGCCGTGGCTGGGGAAGGAGAGGGCGACTCTCGGGTTCAACAAGAGAGCGTATCGCCCGCGGTGATGCTGGCGACGGTGACCAAGCGCCAGTTCATTCCTTGCTTCTCCATCGCAGCTCTCAATGGTAGTGAGACTGTGCGGGACGCGTTCCTCCTCGAAGACTCGATGCCCAAGCCTGGAGAGGTCTGGGTCTGTGTATCTGGCCACCGAAGCGCGCGAGCCGCTAACGTGAACGCCAAGAAGGGGCAAGAGCCTCCACCAACAGCAACTGCAACACCAACTGTACCCTCTACATCATCAACGGATGGTCGTCGTCGTAGTGGCCGTGGGTCGATCACGAGCGCGGGCGGAACTGGTCAGCCGTCGAGCTCTAGTATTTTGCCAGCGATGTTCCGACGTAGCAGCAACAAGTCCGTGGGCGGCAGTGGTGGCACGGGTTTCATGCAAGTGCTTGGTGCTGTCGTGTTACGTGAGACGCTCGCGTCCCTGCCGTTCCTACAGCAGCGACTGGGCGAAATCGCGGCCGAGGTGACGGATATCATCACAGTCGTCAAAGTGACGCGCGGGGAGATCTCGTGCTGGGACGGCAACGGCCACAAGCCGCCACTGCTCAAAGTGCTCGAGATGAGCGAGTTCGTGCGCAAGGCTGGGTGGATCAAGCAGCCGCTGCTCACGCAGTACATCGGCCGCGTCTTCGTGTATGTGATTGCTGCTTTTGTTCGCGTTTTAGGGGTGCTAACATGTCGGTTGTGCGTAGTGACGAGCAGACGCAGTTTCAAGTCAATGGCATCAGTCTCGTGCCTGTGGATCCGGTGAGTGGCTCGATAATGGGTCAAGGTCTCTCTCCGCAAACAGCAATCCTCACTCTCTGAACCACTGGCGAACAGAACAAACCGGAGCGAAAGATGTTCACGCTCATTGACATCAACGGCCAAGAGCACGCAGTGCAGCCGCTGAACGAAGCAGTCTCCACTGCTCGGACAAAAGTGCAGGCACAGCTCCAGGCTTTACAGTCTCAGCAAGGGCGTAGCCCCGCCAGCGTCGGCAGTGTCAACAGTCCACGGTCGAAACGCCTGACGGCGACACCGACATCGTCGTCTTTACGAGTCGAAAGCAAGCGAAATTCAGAAAGCAGCTCAGGACCGGTGGGGGACAACGACACAGTTGCAGTACAGGCCGATGCGTCTGGGGTCGCACCACTGCCTCCAGCGGCGACTTCACTCACCACGAGTGTGACTGCTGTCCACGCTCTACCGCTCATCAAGACAAAGGAGAAGCGTCCGATGGGTGGGCTGCTGCCCAAGCGGTCGTCCGTGCGGATGCGCCACGATCAGTCTGTGGACTTCCGCCGCATCCACGCACCCGAAGACGTGCCGAAGAATTTCCGAACGGCGTTGCAGCAGCGGCTGCAGGCTTCCATCATTAGTAGCAATAACGCGTCCGCCTCCGCGTCGAGTGGAAGCGGCAATAACAATTCAAGGACTCGAATAACAGGAGCGCGAGCCGCTGGGGGGCGTAGCGCGCGTTTCGACGGCGTGATGCCAGAGTGACCCTATAGTCGTAGGAAACACACCTGGCAACAGAGGTTAATGCACTGGAAGATACTCGCTGCTAATGTATCACCGACACCTTCCAAATGCTTCCTCTCTCGCCTATCCGTCTTGACTCGGGCATCTCAGTGAGACCGACCACACACCAGCATCTGTGCCACATGGCCTCAACGTCAGATTCAAGCATGTCACTCCGCGGGTCTTTTACATTCCAAAGCGTGTGCTGGGTCGAAATTGTGGGGTTCCTGTGAAAGCGTTGGCATCTTCGTGGGGACTTCAGCCAGTTGATGTCGTCGTGCCCATTCACTGAGCCACAACTCTCCATAATCGAACGGGCTTTTGAAACCACGCGGCGTCGAACGTTCCACGTCTACCGTTATTGGGCGCAATGCGAGTCTCCAGCCGGCCGTTGCATTGCGTGCCGTGGCTGCTTGGCTGGAGGAAGGCAGCGCGAACGCCACGGCGCTACGAAACGCCGTCGCCGCGATGCTTCTGTCTGGACCTAGAAGCAGAACCGTCCTCTAGGTATCATTCCCACGCGGTGTCGCCGTTCCGGACTCTGTCAAGCACGAGATATCATAGTCGAATGAATGCGGGCGGCAGCCACACACGGCAGGCAGGAAGCGGCGCGCCGCTTCGACTTCAGCAATGCGCACCCACTAGCAGTGCAACGCCCGCGAGCGCGCGCTACCAGCCAGCCAACGACTGGTCTCATGACATGGAGGTTGCGCGACTTTGCTTTCGCTGGCAGCAGCCGCGAAACCCCCTTGCAACCGCCGTCCGCTCGTTGTCCGCCAGCGTCCGTGATGAGACTGCCGCTCAGTCAGCATGGAGATGCACATCTAACTGCATGCAGCGGCACGTGACCGCCGTGACTACAGTGGCGCCGTCCACATGGCCATCAGCGCGTGATGTGATCCGCTCGACCAGCAGCTGCCGCCGCGTTCCTGTCGACGCATTCGAGCTGCGATTACTCACTCGCCCGCCGATTTCCATTAGGAGAATGACGTTGGATCTTGTAGGGTTGCGAAAGGCAGTACCGGCGTACCCCTAATCACTCTGACGTCCACTCGCTCCGATCTGTTTCAAACACATCCCCCGATTGGCCATATATGTCCCTGTTGCTGTTGGTTCGAATACTGTTTTAAACAGTGACGTGTTCTCCGCTTCTCCGTCCGCCAAGTCGCCAAGCACTCGTCCGCTCGTCCGCTGCTTTGTTGCCGTTGTCGCCCACGGTCCTCCTCCTCCGCTCCGCCAACTCCATTCTTCAACTTTCCTTCCAGCGACCACGCGCCACCACCACATAGAGAAAGCATGTCCACGACGCTGTCCATGCCGTCGCCGCACGGCCACCATGCGGCGCTGAGCCACGGCGCCTTCGCCACGTCGCTGCAGCTCTCGCCGGCCTTCCGCTCGCTCCACGCGGCCGCGCTGCGCCAGCGCCAGCACGAGTTCCAGCGCCTCAGCGAGCTGGCACGCAGCGACGAGTTCTCGGACGACGAGAGCGACGGCGACGAAGAGGAGGAGGAAGAGAATGAAGAGGAGGAGGACGAGGACGATGGCGAAAACGAGGACGAAGAGGAAAACCCGGAGGTGCCGTCGGCGGAGAAGGAGGAGGAGATGGACACGAGCGACGACGCGCTTGCCCACGACAGCGACATCGACGCGGAGGAGACTGTGCTGCTGCCGTTTGTGCGACCAGCGGTCGCAGGCGCTGCGCACGCTGACTTTATGAGCCCCAAGGTGAGTTTATTGCGAAGCTGTCGCTTGAATCCGTGGCACAGGGGATCTCAGATGTGATTTGTTTCTACAGGCGGATGACTGGACAATAGTCGACAAGTCGCCCACATGCGAGGGCCTGGTGTTCGGCAACGTCGACATCTCGGAGGCGTGGTTCGCGCGCCAGTGAGCGCAGCATCGTCCTGCGACCACATCCCCCAAGCCAGTAGACGCCACCGCCACCGACCCACCTATTTACGTTCCCGTTGATTAGAGACGACGATACTCGTCCCACGAGTTTCATGTACCAGTATAAAACGCCCTCGGCACATTCCACCATCCCTCTCTCTCGCGTACTCATCGCCATCTCCATTATCCGTTTACTGCCTCCCATCCTTTCATAATCCTACTCCTACTCTTGCGTGGTGGCGGCTCCAATGTCCTTGGCCAGTACCAGTGCACGAGCCTCCTCCAGAAGCGACGGCCACCGAGCGCCGTCCGTCTCGTCGTCGCCCTCTCCGATCGCCAATCGCGCCGCCACAGCGAGGAACTCATCCAGTCGCTCAGCCGCCACTGGTGGAATACTGGATCTGAAAGCCGACAGCACCATGGCACAAACACCGACGTTGTCTCGGGGCAGAGTCGCCGGCAGTCCTGTCGTCTGCTGGAAGAAGAGCTGCAGCACGAGCGCCGCCACGGCCGCGTACTCCTCATCGTCCACGGTTTCGAGCGTGCTGACGACTGCGTGGCGGTAGGCGAAGATGACTTGGCGCTCCTTCTTGCGGTCCGACTTGCGTAGAGGCACGCCCAACGCGTTGGCCACGGCGGGCAAATGGGTCGAGAAGTCGCCAAGCGATCGTCGTCCGGCCGTCGCAAACGTCCACAGTCGTACCAGCGCTGTCGCCGTCGCGGGCTGCAGATTCTTCTCCAAAGTCTTCTTGTTGTCTTCACTGAGCGAGTCCATGACAGTCTTGGAAGGCGCCAACGAGTCGTCGTCTTGTTCACCGCCGCTTGGGCTTGACGAAGGGATCAGTGAGTCGAAGGATGGAACGTCTTCCAGCTCCACGCTCTGTGACGCAGCGACGAAGGTAGTCACGAGCGTGCTGATCTCCGCGCCGATGTTTTCCAGCAAGTGGATTTCGAGGCTCTTCAGATGCTCCACCCCGACAGCGTCCTTGGCGTCCACGTGGAGTTCCAGCTTGTTGAAGCCCTTTTCGTAGATGGAGAACATCGTCAGCAACGCGTCGAATTGGTCCTCGAACTTCCGACGCAGCTCTCGTAGAGACATGGCGTCGCCACGGTGAATGCTCGAAAGCGCAGTCACTAGAGAAGCCGAGTAGATCTTATCGATCTCCGTCTCCAAGTGCTCAGCAACGTGCTCCAGCAGCTCCTCATCGCCGTCTGCTTGTGGAAACGCCTCCGCAAGCATGGCTTGGACCTCTTCAGATGAAGGTGTGATTGACTTGAGTGACGAATCTCCGCCGCCCTGCTTGCGAGACCGCTTACTGTCGTCTTCATCGTCGTCGTCTGCTGCTCCTTTCTTGCCACGCTTGCCCTTCGCGCTCTTCGCTGACTTTGTGTTCGTGGGCTCTTCCACTGCAGCTTTGCCCTTTCCTCGCTTGGATTTCTTGTCCGGTACACTGGATTCTTCGACGCTCGCCTTGGAAGCCTTCTTTCCCTTCTTTCCACGCTTGCCGCCATCGTTGTCATCCTCCTCGTCCTCATCCACGTCGTCCTTGGAGTCCTCTGTTGAGATAGCACCAGATCGCTGCTGTGTCAGCGACGCTCGCTGTGCCTTAGTCAATGCGTCCTTCTTGAAAACCTCCAGAGACGCAGCCAGGAATGCTTTGCTCACAGCGTACGCCTCCGCCAACTGGATCGCCTCGCCGGTGCCACGCGCCACGAGCGATGACTTGCTCAAGAGCATACCGGCGTCCACCGAGTGGATCGCACTGGGTAGGACCGTGCGGATGTCCACGAAAGATGCATCATGAACAGCGAGTTCGATCGACCCTTCAAGCTGAAGCTGCAATGCGTGGCTCACGACACAGTCCTTCAGTGCGATCGCGTCTGGGAACCGCTTCTTCAGGAAATCATAGGGCCGGGCGACCTGCAGTTGCTGGGCTCGCGTGTGGTCCAGGTACCCGTTCTGCTGAAAGAACGAGTACATGCCCTCACGCTGGGCTTCCATGAACACGTACGGCACGTACTCTCGGCCGCGCAGTGTACCCATCAGCACGCGCGACTGGATCAGCTCTGGCAAAAACTCGTCCACGACCTTCTCCTCAAAGCGGTACGCACGCACGAGATCCGGCACGAAAGTCGGTCGTGAGATGGCAGCAAACACGCCTCGGATCTGCGCCTTCTGGCTCGCGACGAATGAGTTGGTGTACAAGATATTGCCTCGCTCCTGGGCCTTCAGGATGGATCCGAGCCGCGACGCGACGACCTCTTTCATGTACTCGACCGCGAATCCGAACTGCTGCGCGAGCTCTCCGACCGTAGCCGTGCCGCTTTCCTGGAGCAGCGTGTTCGTGTCCTCCATGATCGCGTCCAAGTACCAGTTCGTCACGACCTCTTCGCCATTGTTCACGACGAAGTACTGGCTAGCGTTGGCGCCCGTGGCGTGTCTGTTGGCGCGCGCGACCTGCGCGACGTGGCGCTCCACGTAGCTGCGGTCGATGCTCAACAGCTGCTGCAGCTCCGAGAGACTGATGCGGCCGCCATTGAGCGCAACGTGGTCCTCGATCTCGCGCTCCACCTGCGCGGGCGTGAGGATCTGCTTGCCCGTGAGCGTGTGCACGAACTGGATCTTGCCCAGTTGCTGCAGCTTCGTGAGCAGGTCGATCACGTTGTGGTCCGAGAGCTTGAGCGCCGACTCCTGCTGCTGGACGGCCGCGAGCTGCGCCTGCAGCAGCGCGATCTCGTCCATTCTGTCTGCCGCCTGTCTGGTCGTCGCGCTGATGTCAATTGAGCTTCTCCCTCGGCGGGCTTCACTTCTTCATTCTGTCGCCTACTGTACTGCTTCCAATAACCTCATTAGAGTGACTAAATAGTGACCTAATTGTTGGCGCCCATTTTCGGAAATTCGTCACCACACGCGAGTATGATGGAGGTGGTGTTCGAGATCGCGGAGGAGCATCTCAAGGTGTTTGTGGCGGCGCTGCACTGCCTCTCGCAGATCGGCAAGGAGCTGTCTGTGGAGAGCGACGCGCAGGGCCAGCTCACGTGCCGCGCGCTCAACGACGCGCACTCAGCGTCCGGCCAGATCGCCTTCGACCGGTCGTTCTTCGCCGACGCGCGGCTCGTGGACGACGCCACGCACGCCCACAGCGGCGCACGACGGCGCCCGCTGCCCTTCGTACGCTGCAAGGTCTTCGCCAAGTCGTGCGCCAACATCTTCCGCACGCTCAAGCACGTGCGCAGCCTGCAGATCGGCTTCCTGGTCCGCCCGCTGGACAGCCAGACGCGTGAGGACGGCGACGATGACGTTGATGGCGAGGACGAGCTGGACGTGGACTGCGACGAGATCCGCTGGCGCCTGCGCTGCGACTTCGACATCACCAAGACCCACCGCATGAAGGTGCACGCCGGCCAGATCATGCGCGCCGTGTTCGACCGCCGAGCGTGCCCGAGCCACTTGGTGGCGCGCCACTTCCACCTGGCGTCGCTGCTCGCGCACATCCACCACAGCAACGAGGTCGCGGTCACGTGCGCCGAGACGCAGGTCAAGTTTGAGAGTTACTTCCCGGCCACAGGCGACGGTAAGGTGACCACTGGAGGAGAAGGATGCACACAACACTGACGGAGGAAGAGGTTGTGGGCTCTAGGTAAAGCGCATCTCCACACAGAGACCGCAGTCGACAGCGCCGAGTTCCAGGAGTACACGCTCGCGCCCAGCAGTGTGGGCATCGACGCGTCAGTGCAACTCATCTTCTGCCTCAAGGAAGTGCGGGTGCGTCATGCCCCAATGGTCGTGATGGTAAGTACGACGACAAGACACTAACACGGAGACTGCAACAGGCACTGCTGGCGTTCTGCAAGACCAGCGACATCGCTGAAGTCCAGTTCTACTTCAACTCCAGCGGCAGGTGGGGGTAGCAGTGCTGTATGGAGGAGATGGTAGCCGCTCACAGTGCTTGCTATTGTTGCAGCCCTGTGCTTCTGTCGGCCGAGTCAACAGCCCTGTCCAAGGTCGCGGTCGAGATCACCCTGTCCACCGTCACTACGTTTCTGCCCGCTGCCTCACAGACGCGCAGGTCACCGTGGTCATTGAGATGTCGCGGTGGGGCAACTGCTTTGGTTTCTGACACCCGTCTTCTTGGCCTGCGCGTGAAACAGCGAAGAAGAGATGCCGCTGTCCAATCGAGCGTCTTCCCAAGGGAACTCTGGCCTGGGCGCCGTGTTGTATGTTGTGTTTCTTCCCTTCCGACGTAGCTGCTGGGATCATGCTGACAACGCTGACGTTGTTTCTCTCTCTCATGGCATTTAGACTGGAAAGCGACTCCTCTCAGCAGCAACAGCCTCGGTATCTTTCGCACACCAAGCGCATGCGAATCGACTGAGTATTTTGTGATTGGCGAAATGGGTGTCTTGTCCATTGCCTCTTGCGGATCTGACACGCTCTGACGTTTGTGTTCTATGGTTATCCGCGTGACTCTTCATCATTTCAAACGACGCGTCCCTTCAAAAACGCTAGGTGACGGCATTAAGAGACGACAACGGCGATGGCACGGCGTTCGTCGACTAATGAGCAGCAGCAGCGCGACGAGGAGGGCGAGAGTGTCTCCGACGAGAGCGCCTCGGACTCTGACGCGTCGAGCGATCAGCAAAACTCGAGTACAAGTGGTGAAGACGACGCCTCGGAAGCATCGGATGTGTCCTCCGCCACTTCAATTCAATCATCGGCGGGTTCAGACACGGAGGCACCGCTGCTGCGAGGAAGACGTCCACAACGCACGCGGCCGAGGGCTCAACGCAGTGCCAAGCACCGGAGACAACGCAAGGCGAAAGCCAGCAGCGACTTCCCAGTCACGAGATCGAAGCAATCGTCATGGACCACCCGCGAACGTCAATTCGAGACCTTTCGCTCCAGCTTCATAGTGCTTCCTGTTCCCGAGGGCGTGACGCGCATCGAGAAGGCTCGAGGGTACTGCCTTCACATCAAGTCTGTCGTCCACTGGGTGATTCCGGAGTCGATTCTAACTGCGATGGGCTCGCATCTTCGTCGACAGGCCTCGAACAACAACAGTGCGAACGCGCCGAATGATGATCAAGAGGGACAGGAAGATGAGGAAGACGACGAGGATGTGCTGCTCACACTGGGTGTCCATGTCAGCCTGTTCCACGTTCCCACAAAGCGGTTCTTCGGCAATACGTGGGTCAGTCCTGAGATAGCCATCGATGCCTACCGTATCAAGCCGGATCGAGAGCCCAAGACAAACGCGTTGCGGTACATCGCCGACAGTGTTGCGCTCAACTTTCGAGCCTATTTCCTGTCTGAAATCGTGGACGCGAATTGTGTTGGCATCGTGGAACTCGTTGCGTACCGCAAGGATGTGGACTCAAAGGCGACGATGGCAGCCGCTGGTTGTGGGTGGACGATTTTGCCGCTTTTCGCACAGTCAGTTGGTGACTCTGCTGCCTCAACGAGCGGAAACACCCAGTTGAGCACGCCGTTCTCGACCGCTGCTGGAGCTTCCTCAAGTGGAGAATCAGTGGGCGTCTTCACAGGGAGTCCACGCCTGCTGTGGGAGCTGCAAGGCGCTGCCCAATGGCAAACCCAACCGCGCCATGCCCAAAGCAAGTTCCACTACCAACTCCAGCTCTACGAGCCGCTGCAAGCTCTCGGGACGGGTGGATTCATGAGAAGAAACGAGCTCGTCGGGGCGTTGGAAGTGATTCCGGGTCTCAAACACGGGAACTTGGCGGGGATCGATGCAGGAAACAACCCGAAGCTGCAACTTCTGCGTGACATTGACAGCGTGGTTGGCAATGACGACGATGGGGGCGACGACGAAATAGCTGCGTACGAAGAGGGGCTGGCGTCATTTGTGCGAATGGCGTCGCTTGTGCCCAAAACTATCCAAGTCGATGAAAGCTTCACGCTCAACGTCCACGCTCTCCGTGTATTCATGCACATGCGGAGTGAAGTCGAATCGAACCTGGTTAGTCGCCTCAAGCTCAGCCGCAAGACAATCCATTCCGGTGCGACGGCGATCGAGGGCGGCCACGTCTCAGCACGTGTGCTCAAGCTCGCACTTCACAACGGCCGCTGCTTCCGCACGCGACAGCACACTATTCCGCTGAAAGTCGATGGTGATGGCGATACGAGTGGTGCTAGTGGAGGTGACGACATCCTGCGATGCGCTCAAACGGCCCCCGTGCGCCTGAAAGGATTCGTGTTCCACCCGTACATGTCCGTGGTCGTATCTCTGCAGTTCACGGTTCATTTTCGAGTGACTTGGTCCCAGAAACTGAAGCAACAAGCAATGGAGAGCCAGCCGAAGAAAATTCTACCTGAAGACGACGTGGTCACAGTTACCATGGCGTCACGCGTCGTGGTGCCGAGTGATGGCAAGCGGCTTTTCCTGTACGATAAAGACCATCCAGCGGTTGATCCGGACGCCAGTGCAGCCAAGACAGCCGATGCCAAGCGCCACGTGCTCCATGTCGATCTGCTCAGTGGCCCAACGTGCCGACCGTACACGGAGAATCCAGTGTATACACCCCCCGACCACGTGATGGGAGCCAGCCGCCTCACTCAGACAACGATGCGGGAGTCGTTCGCCTTCGCTGATCTCGTACTGGCGGTGGATGGTGGAAAAGATGACCAAGGTAACCAAACCTCCCAGGCTCTTGCTGACAAGCCGAAGAGTGATCCGCAACCAGTAGCCGAGCATTGGGCAAATCGAATTCTGGCCAAGGCCGACGCCAACTCTGTGTTAGCTCAAACGCTGAATGCTCTAGCCACGACGACGAGTCCTGCTGTCCAGCGGCCCAGTTCACCGAAGAAGTTGAAGGAAGAGCGGGGAACATCTCCTGTGAGGCCTTCATCGCCAGTCAAAACCAAAAAGCACGACAACGTCGACCCTGTTCCGGTGCTGCCGCTTCCAGCACCAACCCCGTCAACAGAACTGAGCCGAGCGTCGAAGACGTTGCTGATGCGTTACGGTTTCGTGGATGCACACGACACGACAGCCGTTCCAGCGTCGAAAAGCAAGGCGTCGGACGCTTCCGCCAAGACGAAGATCGACGCTGCGCCCCATCAACAAGTCAAGACGTTACGACCAGAGCTCGAAGACGTGTACAAGGCCCACGAGATCCGCTTCCACTTCGCCGCCTTTCGAACGGTCCAGAACTCGTCGTTCTCGTCGCTGCCGGCGCGCATGTACTTCACGTTCCAATTCTATCGCTTCGCCCCGACACGAACGGAAACCCTGCGTCTCAGTAATGCCTTCGCGAATCCGTCTATGGCGACGCAGACCCAGACACCAGCGGGCAAGACCTTCCTTCTCATGCGCGAAAGTCCAGCAAACAAACCATCGCTCGCTATCCAGTTCGATGTTGACACGACAGCCTCTCAAAATCCGCTCGAACATCGAGAGTTTGCGGCATACCTGCTGAACAAGCAGCTCTATGTCGATGTTTGGGATGCGGAGAGTCTGTTCCTGTTGGGGACGTGTACCATTCCCCTCCACGAGCTGCTTCGTCAAGGCGCAGGAGTGAAGAAATTCCAAGGCGAAGTCGACATTTGGGAAAGCACAGCAGTACTCGACGATTCGTCTGGTGGCAGCAGTCATGGCACGATGACTGATGGCGCTAGCGATGATGCATTCCGCGCGACTGATCTACAAGACGTCCGGCAACCACGTCAGCGGGGCAATGGTGGAATCATCGGTAAGCTGCAAATATTGCTGAGCAACTACGGCTTGAAGGGGAAGAACGCGATTTCAGCTGCCGCTGAACCGTTCTCACTGGACAATCGGAAGACACCTCATCACCAACGAGTCGTCCAAGCAGGCGTGCCAGTAACCATGACGAAGACCAAACATCGCGTGCGTGCTCGCCCCTTAGTAGACAACAATGCCGAGCTGTACAGACTGCTAACAGAGCAGGGCTTCTATGGAGCGGGCGCGAGCGGTCAAGCTGGTGAGCAATCTCACCACCAGCGACAGCACCGAAAAATACTGCAGGCGCGAAGTGCTGGTGATGCGACGACGTTGACACCACGAGAAATCGACATTCTGTGCGAGCTTTTTCGAGCAAATCCTCAGGCATCGGCACCGAACGCCACACGAATCGCCTGTGATCGAGATGGAAAGCGAGGACTGACTGCACTGCTGTCACTCAAACCACCTTCTCACACATCGCCAGTCACACAGGTGCCGCCGCTCGATATCCGCCAGGCCACTGCTACCAACAAAGCTCAGCCACTCGTTATAGTGAACGATCCTGTTGCGAAACTTCGTGAACATCTCAAGCGAGTGCTGGAGCGAGCCATCGACAAAGGCGTCCGCATCCATCAAGTCTTCATGGATTTCGATGCGTCGGGGGATGGAAACCTCAGCTACAGCGAGTTGGAGAGTGCTTTGGCTCAGCTGGGAGTTGTGACAGCATCGGGTGATATGACAGGGAAGGCGACCCTCCATCAATTACTGCGACAGTTTGACCGCGATGGCGACGGCAACGTCTCGTACACCGAGTTTCTCATCTCGATGGGCATTTCAGTGGAGGAAAACAAGCAAGAAGTGGTCCAGACGACGACTGTCGACATGGAGACTAGTGTGCGCGAGGTGTTCCAGCGACTGCAGGCCAAGGGCATCGACATCGAAGAGCTGTTTGATCATTTCGACGCCGACAAAAGTGGGACGCTGGAAATGCACGAGCTGAAGAAGGCGCTCGAGCAGTGTCTGCAGGCGGAAGGTTCAGTCGACAAGGACAATCTACTGGCGTTGCTGAAGGAAGACGCACTGCGTGCATTGATGCTGCGTGTCAACAAGAACGGTGACGATGTGGTGGACTACCACGAATTCCTCGCGTTTTGCGGCGTGGTGACCAAAACGCCAAGAGAGGATAAGCGCAAGAAACGCGCGCTGAGTCAAGCCGAACGCAAACTCATCAAGTTGCTGCTGCGAGCCATGCGAATGGGAATGACTTCGAAGCAGCTCTTCCAGCAGTTTGACAGCAATGCGGATGGCAATGTGAGTGTCAAAGAGTTCGCTTGTTCGTTGGATACTCTATTCCAGACGAAGAGCGCGTTGTCAGAAGACGACATTCGCGCGATCACTTTTCGCTTTGACGAGAATGGCGATGATAGCATCTCATTTGGCGAGTTCAAGGCGTTTGTCGAAGAAATCCGAACTGCTCAGGAGCAGTTGAGCACGGTTTTCCAGCCTATCATGAGCCCGAAAGGTGGATTGAAGGGCGAGAATGGAGACGACTTCATTCCGATTATGCAGTGGAGAACGAAGTGCGTGAAGACCTGGAAGATGAAGCAACTACAGGTTGAGGACGTGGTGAATTGGCTGGAGACCGTGGACCTGATCGACGACAAGCAGCGTGTCGATCTACAGGAGCTCGAGCTTCTCATCGCACCCCCGACTCACGCAACAAAAGCTCAGCGACCGACGGCTGTGAAGAAAACGATTGGAATGAGGCTTCGCGATTTCCTGCATGATGCTGTGGGCCAGGGTGTGGATGCGCGCGGCTGCTTCGCGCACTTTGATCCAGATGGCGACGGAGAAGTCACGGCGTCGGAGTTGAAGACGGCGCTTCGGCAGTTGGGAAGTCAATTCGAAGATGCATCGGACAAGGCGATCGATGCGATGGTGGATGAGCTGGACGCCGACGGCAGTGGGAAGATCTCGTTTGCAGAGTTCCAGAAGTTGTTACCAGCGTCTACCGCTACGAGCACTGCGAAGGGATTCACGGATATGCCAGTGACGCCAAGTGGCGATGTGTTTGCGTGGCTCACACAGCTGCTGGCGTCCGCTGTGGCGAAAGGCATGGACGTGGACGCGTGCTTCGCGCATTTCGACAAAGACAAGAACGGCACCATCACTAGACAGGAGTTTTCGCTGGCCATGCAAGAGCTTGGAATGGATGCTGCTGTTGCCAGTGGTGGAGCTAACAGTGGTGAAGCCCTTTTGAAGCAGGCGATGGACCGGATTGACCGCGACGGTAGCGGTGAGATCTCACTTGCGGAGTTCAAGCGCCTGTTCCCGAGTACGAAAAACTCAACCGAAGCTGATCGAGGTGGATCTGCCCCAGCGAAAGCGACGAAGGCGACGAAAGCGATCAAGCAGCCCGGCGCAAGCAAGCAGCTCGAATCGAAAGAGATGCCGGCAGCGGAGCGTCTTCGGCATCTCTTGCAGGCTGCTCAGAGTGGAGGAATCGCGGTTGCCCAGAGTTTCGCTCATTTCGATGTCGACAAAGACGGAAGCATCACGCGCGACGAGTTCGTGACGATGATCAAGGCACTTCCCGGTTTTGAAAGCGTATCCGATGATGAGGTTCACAGCGTCGTCGCGACATTGGATGCCAACGGAAGCGGAAGCATCTCGCTGGACGAGTTTAATGCCTTTGTGAATGCGAGTGAATCGGCGGGTTCATCACCACCGTCAGCTAGTGCTGCGGAGAACGCAACCAGATCCGGGAAGGAGGCATCTTCGCCATCAGAAACTCAATCGGCAAAAGATGCTGAGAATCCGGGAGGTGCTGTGGCAGCCACCAAAGGCCCTCTACAGCGTGCTGGTTCGTTTTCAGGCCGACCGAAGGCAGGAGCGAGCAGCGGAATACAACGCGCCGGGACTGACTCGGAGACCGTCGCAGGTGAAGCTGGTCGAAGCAAAGCTGGAGTGTCGGCTCCAAGTGGCCGACGGCCGTCGCTAGCGGAGACGAGGGCAGTGGCGAAGAAAGCTTTGGCGGAAAAAGCTGCGACCGAGGAAGGAGCTCCTGACGCGACACCCCGGGTGGCTGATGAAGTGGGTGCTGCTGCCACTCACGAGAAGCCAGAAGAAGAGACAAAGGAATCGATAGCTGACAAAGCAATGGCTGACGAAAGCAGATCCGACGCAGGTCCGAAGGCGACAAGTGATGTGGATCCAGGTGCAAAGCCCGAAAAGCCAGATGAGGAGGCGAAAACAGCGCCAACACAAGCACTGAATGGACGCCGCCCGTCTTTGGCGGAAGCACGTGCGGCAGCGAAGAAACAAGCTACAGTGAACGAAGCATCGCAGAGTGGAGCCAAGCCAAGCGATGATGTGGACGAGTGCACTTCACCAGTTTCTGAGAAGCCAGCGCAAGAGTCTGAGAAATCGACGCCGCTGCCGACTTCCGGACGGCGTCCATCGTTGGCTGAAACACGGGCGGCTGCGAGAGCGGCCAAGTCAGGCAAGGAAGTCGTCAAAGACGTGTCGTCCGACGCAGGGGCTGCGAAGGAAGGAACTGGGATGTCTGGTGAGACGTCTGATCAAGGAAAAGTAGATGTCCAGGCAGTTCGCGGTACAACGCCATCGCCGTCCGACAGTGCATCCACAGCTGATGAAGTTGCTGTTGCTGCTGCCTCCAAGGCATATCCTACTTCAGCGCTTGCAGAAGAAGAAAAGTCCAAGGGGTTGTCCGATGGAGTACATGAGCCGCTTACCGTCAAGGTAAAAGATGAAACACCGAGAGCGGTTGTCGAGAAAGATACAGCTGATAGCCATGAATCATCATCGAGTCAGCCTGGTGGTGGCAGTGCTCGACGTCCATCTCTGGCAGAGGCTCGCGCTGCTGAGCGAGCAGTCCCCGCTACGAAGTCCGGCGCTGCGGCAGCCACAGCCGGGAAACCTCCCATCACAGGCCAGCGTCGACCCTCGCTGGCCGAGACGCGTGCTGCTGCGAAGGCTGGGTTCACGGCAAAGGCAAGATCTGTCCCAAGCTCTTCTATGCCGACGGAATCCGCTGAAGTGACTCGTGGCCTCGCACGTTTGCAAGCGTTGCTGCTCAAAGCTCAAGCCAGTGGAGTTGACCTGACGACGGCACTGAGTCACTTCGACAAAGATGCCAACGGGAAGCTCACTTACGACGAATTCGCGAATGGACTTGGCGCGCTTGGCTCCGACTTGGCGACTCTCCCGCCTGACGTTGCGCGAGCAATCGCCAAATGGATCGACATGAGTGCGAAAGGCCACATCACACTGCAGGATTTTGAAGTTTTTGTCCAGACGCCATTGCCAACTGTGGCATCAGACTCAACATCAAGTGCTGTAACCAACGACGTGCCGATCAAGACCCAGCCTTCACCCACGGATGATGGTCCAGTTCAAACGACTCCAGCTGGGGTATCGAAGCCGACGGCGGGATTGAACTCAAGACCGGCGCCGACTCGGCAGCTCTCAGCACGAACCCCGAAATCAAATGAGCCTACAGTACCTAAGCGAACGCCGCTGTCTGCTCGTGGACGACCGACGTTTGGAGCGGAGGGCGCTGATAAATCGGCGGACACTGACGTGGTTGTCGCAGCGAAGCGTCCATCGGTTGCGTCTACGACAGCTACAAGTGTCAGCGTCCCCACGGCTAAGCCAGCATCTGCAACTCCCGTGCAAGCGACTCCTAGCGTCACCTCTCGTGATCCACTCCCAAAAGAGCCATCTCCTCCGACTGATGAGGCTGATCAGGCGCCATCAAGTGGCTACGAGTGCTCGTATGAGTTCCACAGCGACCCCGCAATCCGCTCCGTCGAAGTGAAACTGCGCCGCGCTGCTATCGACGCGTACTCGCGCGGTGTCTTCCCACTGCGCATCGTGCAGAAGTATCTCGAGACGTCTTCGGTCGCCAGTAGCACCAAGTCGAAGCAATCATCCAACAAGAGCGCGCTTCGGCGTGTGGAATTCCTGCAAGTGCTCATGGAAATGGGCTTCAGCTTGCTTTCCGACAGTGGAGATGAAGACGACGCTGACGACGCGACTGCTAACAGCACAGGTTCTCGGCTTCACGACCATCTTTACGCTCGACAGCTCGAGAGACTCGCTCGCTACAAACACCACGTGAAGGAAGAGTCCCGTGCGCAAAAGGCGCTCGTGCGGGCAGTGCATCAAACCCAAGAGCGAGCTCACGCCCACCAGCAATCCAAGAAAACCACGTCAGCATCGACTGCAAACAGCAGCGTCCATCGGTTTGCACAGGACAAGTCCCAGCTCTTTCGCGTGCTGTCTTACTACCGCGACGGCCACAAGAAATCGCTCGTGTACTCGCTGTTACGAGACCAAGTGACGACACAGCTCGCGCTGTTTCCTTCGTTTGCTGCGCTTCTGTTTGCCGAGATGGCGTTCGTGAATCCGTATCCACACCAGGAGCGCTTCCGCTTGGAGTTCCTCACGACGCCAGCAGTTGTGGACGCTGACCTTGTCAAGAACGGTGACGAGTGGCGGTTCTATCGGCGCCACCTCCCACTGGCGTTCGGAGAAGCTCAGTCAAGAACTGATGACGTCGAAAACGATATGATCGATCCACAGAACGAGGTTGTGCTGGACGCGAACGACCGGATCGCGATCCCCGTGAAGCTGCGGTGGCTGCAGCCCACATCAAGGGCGTCCTCGTCGGCGTCCAAACCTGCGTCGACCATGTCGCTGGCTGTGCGCAGCTGCACACATGGCCACACTGTCGCGCTGTTCAAGATGGAGCTGTTCGCGCAGCCGTTCGTGTGCCACCGCGTTTTACGCTTCGTGCATCCAGCGACGTCCGTGTGGAAATGGACTGTCAAGTGTCCTCGAGGCAAGCATCTCGTGTGTCTCGACCCGACCGTGGCCGCCGTGTCCGAGTCCTCCGCGACTGACAGCGCATCAACCGTCACGCTCAAGTGCCGCGTCGGCGCGTACCCGTCCCTGGAGGAGTTCTACATCGTGATCTACGACGATGAGTACTTTGCCCGCATCGACGAGATCTGGCAGATCCGCATCCAGTCGGCGATGCGGCTCGACGTCCACGCCTTACTCGGACAGACCGTGCGCAGCGAGCTCGTGATCCGAGGTGACATGGCGACAAACCACCAAGCCAGACGCCACGTACGCTGCTTCACGACGTGGGATCACACCCAGCGCGTGAGCTTCCGCCCTGGACAGATCTTCCAGCTCGTGGGTGACGCGTACAACCGCATCGTGTGGCGCTTCTGTGCGGTGGATCTCCCTGCCCCGTCGTTGACTCGCGTGCGTGTGCACCTCGTGGACGTCGAGACCAGTGAATTGGTCGGGTCGTGGCTGCTCCACATCTCGCTGGGGCGTCCTGCCATCACCAAGTCGTACGAGCTCGAGCTGCCGCGACGACAGGCCGCGCAGAAGAAGATCGCGTACGCGAACCCGTGGGACCAGCCGCAGACCATCGTGCTTCGATCCAGCGATCCCTCGCGACTGCGTCCTCGCGACAGCGTGCTCCAGATCCCACCGCAGGGCCAGATCTTCCTTCGGCTCGTGTTCCCCGTGGCGACAGACTGCGAGTCCCACGACGAAAGCGAGCTGCTGCTGTTCGTGAACGACCAGCAAACCGAGCAGAATGAAGAGTGTCTGCGATTTCAAGTGCGCTACAACTACTAAAAAGGGGTGCACTGGCGTCGCGTGCTACTGTACTACAGTACTACCGTTCGTAAATCTAAGTGTTGATGAGCTTCTCGGCCATGGACAGCTGCGCCTGCGTGAGACCCGAGAGGTACGACACCATGAGCAGGTCCTGGACACCGGCGTTGAAGATCTGGTCGAACTGGTCCGCGCGAATGAGCGGGATGGACGCCAGCGCGTCGGCGATCTCGCGACCGACCTTGGCGTCGGCAGGCGCCTTGCCGGCCACGACGTCGCCCACGAACGAGCTCGCGCCGTCCAGGCACTCGTAGAGCTTGGCGATGGCGCCCTCGAGCGCCTCCAGCTCCGTCGGCAGCGACGTGGCGGTCTCGGTCTGTGGGGCCATGGCGTTCACTATACACACAACATACACGTATCATACCATCAGAACCACTGGCGTTGCCTTGCATTGGGATCTGTGCAGACAAACACCAACGTACGGGCGATGGCCTCTGGCTCGGTGACCTTCTGCGAGACCTGGATCTGCTTGAACTGGTTCACGAGCGCGTTGTCCACGAGCTCCAGCGGCGAGCTCACGAAGGCCGAGACCTGGAGGCTGTCGGCCTTGAGGCTCGTGTCCACGACGAGGTGCACGGGCATCTCGCAGACCGAGCCGTAGAACTCGTGGATGAGGCACGAGTGGTCGTCGAGCAGCGCGCCGCTCTTGTCGCTGGACGTGGCGTACCAGCCCACGATGACCTCGTTCTCGTTCACGCGCTGGTGCAGCTCGTACATCTGCGTGTGGTAGTCCTTGCCCACGGCCACGGCGTCGCCGTTCTCCAGATGCGGCACGGCGAAGCTGTTGGTGATCTCGGCCACGCCGTTCTCCACGCGGCCCAGCAGCGTGCCGATCACGCGCGTCTGCTCGTCCGAGCGGCGTAGCGCGCGGTCCAGGATCTGGAAGATCACCACCGGGTGGACCTTGGTCTCGTACACGGCCTCCGTGCCCAGGATGAGGTTGCTCGGCGCCATTTTCGTGGAAGTAGAGGTCGTTAGAGGGAAGAGCGGCTAATGTTTGGGGAGCTACCGGTAATGAGCTGCTCAGATGGATGGAGCCGCTCGCCTGTCCGGATACGCAGGCTCAGTATACACGCAACGTGTACGCGTACCACCTCTAAACATATATAACCAATCATACAACATGGCCATGAATTTTAGCCAATCAAATCTATCAGGAATGATGATCATGCACATGAGGTTCACATGATCCGCATTGCGAAAATGGCGACGAACGTGCGAGAGATGGCCATGCGTATGCGCCGCGCGGCAGCGGCTGCAAGCGGCTCCCAGGCCGCGCAGCTCATGAATGGAAACGCTATGAATGGCGCGACTGTGCGCCACGTTGGAATCGCTCGTGGATTTGGCCAGGGCTCTTCGTTCCATGCGAAGAGGTCGTCTCCCGCGAGTGCGACGACGGCTGTGATCGTGGCTGTCGCGGTGGCTGCCATGGCCACCACAGCGCACTGCGCGGCCGCCAGTGATGCCGTGCAAGCGGAGCAGAAAGAGAACCCGATCCAGCACGTGGCGGCGCTACTCCGCCTGTACGACGACATCGACAAGAACATGGAGGTGCTCACGGGCCGTCTGCTGGAGGATCTGCAGAAGCGCGTGGAGAAGGAGAAGCAGGAGAACGACGGCAAGCTGCGACTGTCGCCCGGCCAGATCGCGCTGAATATGAGCATCGAGTTCGAGTCGACGCTGGAGAAGGTGCAGGACGCCGTGTTCCGTAACAACCACGTGACCAAGGACCAGGTGCGCGAGGCGCTGCAGCGCCTGTCGAAGGGCGAGCTGCGTGGCGGCGGCGCGAACGGAAAGCTCACGCTGCAGGAGGCCGAGGCCATCGAAGGCTACGTGAAGCGCCTCGAGCGTCTGCGCTGGAAGGTCACTGGCTCGCGCGAGCCGCTCATCAACACCCACAACAAACCGGTACGTGGCGTCACGCTGTGACGTCTTGATGACTACGCTGTGACTGATTCTATTGAGTAGCTTGTGAAGCAGGAGAAGCCGTCGATTCCGTTGGAGACCGTGGTGCAGATCATGGAGAAGCTCATCCCGCAGCTCACGAGCGAGATGGAGACCATCGTGAAAGGCGTGCGCGCCTCGCACGGATCGCTGCCGGCCCCGCAGCAGCACCAGCTCATCGCCTCGCAGTACGTCAAACGCTCAGGCGAGCTGACGGAGATACTGTGCAGCGAGCAGCAGCTCGACCTGCGTGCCTTCCAGGCCGCACTCATTTTCTACCACGACGACCCGCTCTTCGAGAAGGCACTCGCGCGGTTATCTGCTGACCAGCAGCGCAGGTACGCACAAAGATACAGAGGCGGTGTGTGTGGTTTAGCTCGGACTGTCCAACTGACGCCGACGCTTTTGTTTTGTTGTTGTTGCTGGGTGTGGTGGTGGGCTTATTGGTACTTCTCTCGCTACGATTGACTATGTGGCTATTCGACTATTCGACTACTCGACTCTTCCAACGACTTCCTACTGCTACGTCTCCGTTCTTCTTCGACCAGATTCGCCGCGCTGGGTCTGTGAGAAGGCTGGCTCGCAGCCTCACTCCACGCGGCCGAGCGGTGGGCGCTTACTAATACACTCGTCTTCTTCTCGTCTTCTCGTCTTCGTTCTTGTGGGGGTAATTCACACTTCCCGGTAGTTTACACACGCTTGGACATGGCCTTGATCAGCTCTGGCGTGACCAACACGCGGCGCTGAATGGACGACGTCATCGGCGGCACGCGAGCGCCAAAGCCACGAGGACGCATCGAAATGCGGCCGCGGGCACTGGCTAATCCGCACGACAGCGGTGGCAGCGTCGGTGTCACCGACGAGATCACTCCGTCGGTCACTAGACGACGGGTTACTCCAATAGACCCCCCATGTCCCCCGCGTCCGCGATGGGCGGCGCTGAGCTTGTTCTTGGTGAGCAGGTAGCCCCACAGCTTGCAGACCTTGCATTCGGGTCCGGGGGAATTCGCTGAGCTCGAGCTCGATCCGGAACCCGACGGATTCGCGCAGTCGTGGGTCGCGTAGGTTCTCATGAGTCTTCTGGTGGCGTGGCACAGCGAGCTGCCGCACGCGTCGCCGGCCACGCAGTGCATGACGTGGTCGAGGCCGCGCTGGAAGGACGCGAGGCGCGCGTCCCATGCCTGGCGCTGCGCAGCCCTCGCTGCCGCTTCCGGTCCTCCTGCCGCATACTGCTGCTGTTGCTGCTGGGCCGGCGGACAATAGGACGCACGGGCGGCGGCGGCGGCTTCTTCCGAGTGGACAAAGGAGGCGCGAGCAGTGGGCTGCATGGAGGAGAGAGAGGCGGAGGAGCTGAGGAGCTGCGGGGGCGGAGGCGCGTGGGATGGGATGTGGGAATGAGTTCTCCAAATCTCAAATGGCTCGCTAGTCAATAGCGCCCGCCGAACGGTACCGTATGAACGGCGGACGAGCGGAAGATGCCACAGCGGCGATCATGCAAACAAACCGCCGGGGGACGCTCGTGCATGCACAGGCGCGACACGATGAAGAAGAACCCAGAGAAGCGCTCGGTGTTGGGCCACGTCGCTAGCAGAGCTCTTCGAGAAGCTCTTTGCGAGAACACGTCATGTGGTCACGAGCAGACAGGCGAGCGCCATGGAGGAACGTTCACGGAAGCTTCTGATGGGAGTATGCTGCAGCGAGGGGATAATTATGCCACAACAGGGGCTACACCTCAATAAATAGATAGTTCCATGCGATAGTAGAGACTTCTTGCTATAGTAAATAAATGAGTGATGTATAAATTGTATGATAAAATAGAGGAGAGTCTGAGTGCGTCCATATTCTGTCCGAAACTCAGAAACGCAAGGGGTGCGGTTCGTTTCGTTATCGAGAACACCTCTCGATAGAGTCGTTTCGTGAGATCAGGGAGGGGTTTTCTGACTTTACAGGAATCTAAGGAAAATTTGATTGGTCTCTATAGTCAGGATTTTGGTGTCATTTCCTAATGCGCAATCATCATTCGTCCACAGCCCGCAGAAAAAGCCTTTGGCGCGCCTCGATGCGCAATGCCCCATGCGCGTCTCTGGGTTGGGATTTGCCACCCAGGGGCACTTCCTAGGACAATCAGACAGCGTGGGTGGAAAGCGAGAAGCCCCACGAGCCAGAGAAGGCGTCGTGGCGGTGGGGGCGACCACGAATGACAGGGCTGCACTTTCTTGTGATCGTCCGCTAGAGAGTGCGATGAAGACGGAGCTGCGGTCGCTACACATTCTTCTGTGGGTTTGTTTGGTGGGATCTCTACGGCGGCTTCGGCAACTGCTGGACGCCGATACACTACGATGCTAAAACTACGGTTGGCGTGTCTCCTACTGATTTAAATGGCTCGGCGAGTCGGCGAAGTACGTCTGCAGGATGAATGCGCGCGAGAGCAGCGGGTCGATCTCGTCTTCCAGCCAGTCCTTGGTTGGCAAGTGCTGCAGGAACAGCACGAGGTCCTGGAACTCGAGTGTCTTAAGCTTCTCTCCGAAGGTCATCAGGATAGCGGCACACACGTAGACGTGGAAGCTTTCGAAGCCGTTGTCCTCGCACAGATACGTGTCCCAGAGCCGGATGATCGCGTTCAGCGGCAGCTCTCGCATGAGCAAACAGTTCATCCAGCGGAACGCGAACTGCACGAACTGGACATTCTCACGCTCGACTATGTGCTTGAAGAGCTCGCCATCGCAGCGGTGCACGAGCTCCTGCATGCGGTGGACCATGCGCTGCAGGCCAGGCTGTGCAAACGTGTAGTGGTCTTGGATGCCATCCAGCAGCTTGGTCAGGCACCAGTAGATATCAGCCTCCACGTCCTCCAAGTGCTCATCCGAGACGGTGCCGAGGTCGCCATACTGAGGATCATCTGAACCACAAACGAAAGTGAGTGGAAAATACGCTGAATGGCGGAGGTGGACGCAGCAAACGTACCCAGGAAAGGGGATAGAAACACGACCAAAAACGGCGTGAGTAGGTCGTTGATTCCCTGCACGTAGCCGCTGGCGGGATGGCGGATCGCCCACGTGTACAACACACGCTCCATGCACTGCACACAACACTCATACAATGAGCTGTCGCCCTCAGAAAGCACAAGGCAGTGTGCGGGAAATGATCTCACCTGGTGGATTCGCTCCTCTTGGAACAGCTTCACCTCAGCATTCGTTCGCGGAATGTCCACCAGAATCTGCCGCAGCGTCGTCTGCTCTTTGGCTCCACGGTCCGTATCGGGGATGTAGTAATACTGCTGCAGCAGTTCCTTGTATTCTTGTCGCTTTCGCTGGAGCATGGGCTCTCTTCGCTCTTCTTTCGACGGCATATAGCCCTGCCAGATCAACGCCAATCGTCAGTTTGCATGCGACTCTCATCTCGTGATTTTGCCACGGCATACGTACGAGCAGTATCCGCCACGCGCTGGGTCGATGCTCATACGGGATGCCGCCCCAGCTGAGCTGCCGCAACTTGTCCAGATCAACAGTGTCGGCGCGCAACAGCGTGTTGAACTGCTCACAGCGATGGTTTCCTGATGCATTTCGTGACGCTGGGCGCGACGTTGGACGGTTCGCCGGCGGCGTCGACGTACTCGTAGACGTGGAGTGTGCGTCTAGCGACTTGGACCCAATTACGAGCTGCTCCATGGACGATAACGAGTCTTCGTCGTACTCACTGCCCTGCGACGACGTCTCAGCCACAGGAGTTCGCGAGATGCCATTACTGGGGGACGACATCTTTCGAGGCGGTGCGGGTGGCGGTGTAGCCCACACAGGCGGCAGCTGGCCTGCACACACCTGCTTCACAGATCCAGGCAGTGCTTGCTGCTTGTTCACGCCCTTTGCCGCCCGGGAGAAGAAACCTGTCGACGAAGCCGAGCCGCCCGGCGGCTTATCTTTCTTTTTAGAGAACTTGTGAAGCGCATTGCGGAACGGATTCGACGACGTCGGTGGTGACGCGCTTAGCTGCTGATGAAGGGAACATGGCGATTTGAGCCTCACGAGCAGAGGAACTATGGGATTCATAACAACACGCCACGTACCGCTTCGTTAGTTGCCATGGTCACGCCGTGGTCCATGTGCGTAGCTGTCCGAAGCAGGGGGTCCTGATACAGAGACTCACAGCCCAGAGATTCGTGTAGGACGGATGGAGACGGACGGACCTAGTGCACGGCAGACGCCACGTCGATGGCACTCGCAGCCGTGGTGCGCTGGCGGCTCGCGATTGGGATGCGATGGGTGCCCACGCTTCCTCACACAAAAAAAGCTCCCTGCAGTCGGGCTCAGTTTCAGTTCCCCATAGGGCCCAAAGTGACGTGTACCACATAAATGATGTAAAGTTGGTGGTCCACATGAAATTAGGATAGGAACTTCAACTTGTGGGAACTTTTCGTGCGCGCCATTTCGACTGTCGAAGGGAAACCCAAAGCGAAAGCAACGCGAAGGTAAGGGAAACATGCGCGCGAATATGCGAGTCTACGGGACGATGGAGAAGGAGACGGAGGCTGACGACGCATGTATGTGATGGTGTGGAGCAGAGGCATCAGGGAGAGAGAAAACGGCGCGAATGATGGGCGAATTGAAGCAGCAGCACGTAGGGGAAACGCCCTCTCCTGACAAGAAACGGAAGCGTTTGGAGAGCAGCGACGGAAAGCGAGAGGCGCATGCGGATGTCAACAGTGCGCGCCGGACGAAGCCAGCACAGAAGATTCTTCCATTTGTGTCTCCTGAGCGCCACCCCAGAGGGCGCGTGCAGCCGGAGTCAGCGCACCAGTCCAAGCGCCATCAACACACGCTGATGCGCAGCCCGCTGCAAGTGCGCGCAGCAGGACGACAGCCACGCAGCTCCGGCGTGCCGTCGCCTGTGCAGGATCACATGGCGCTCACCAGGAAGAAGGGTCGTGCGTCGATCAGTGGTGAGTAGTGCTATATTCGCGCCTCGGCGACTAGCGACACATTGTGAAAAAAAGGAACGACGAATAACTCCATGCGACGATGTATGCAGCTCAGAAAGCCGAAGCACTGCGACAACTGGAGCGACAATACCTGGCGTTACGCGAGAAGATCGTTGGGGAGATCCGTGAGGCCGAGGAGCAGTTGCAAGTGCTGCACCAGGTATGTAGAGCTTTCCAACGGAACTCTTGGAAATCTCCATTTGTCGTCATGGACCACACCCCTCAAAGCTCCTCGAAACGGACGGAAAGGATAATGTGCCAACATTGCGTGGGCTACAGGTGAACGAGAGTATCAACGACAAGGCGGAGCGCAAGCTCCAGGCACTCACTGAGGTGCGTACTGTGCAGAGCCCGATCATGGGGACATGTCCATCGTCATGTCTGCAACGACACTGACGATGCTGCTGATTTGACAATGATCTACCCAGCTGGCGGCTTCAGAAATCATGTGAGTGTCGTGCATTGCCTTGAGATATTCCTCGCGACAGAGCGCTCGCTGATCAAGGTTTTGATTTTGATTCCTACCAACCTGCAGCAAGATGGAGAAGGCCCGCGCAGCCGCCACGAGCTCCACGGCGCAGTTCTACGCGAAAGAGAAGCAGAAGGTCCTCCACCGCTTCGACTCGGAGCTCGATGCGCTCGCCGTGTGAAGGGATCCGTCAATCCCAATGGATGCGTCGCAAATTTTGATTTTGGCCACTGCAACTGCATGTGCCGGTGCTGATTGATGTTGCAGCTCAATCCAATCCATCAAATCGATCATCAATCATTACTCATCCATCACTCCGGCTTTCGAATCTGGACGAACCCAGACTCTGGGTTGAAAGCTTTCTTCAGGGCTGCGGATTGGGTCATCGGCGGCTCCTTCTGTTCGTGGTGTTGCGCTGGCGCCTTGGAGGAGTCCTCACCTCACGCCATCCTCGGCCAATCTCTGAGAATTTCTCAGTTGAACATGCGGCAGAGCAAGGGCAGACAGTCGTCTTGAACCAAGATCCATCACAGCATCAGATGTGCAGCACCTGATCCCTCCGCGAGCCAATCAGAGCACAACACCACAACAGCGACCATGTCAGGTTCGTCCGCCTCTCCCAGACCGGAAAAATCTCCTGCTCCCTGGCGAGAGGCACGCAAGTGCCAGGCGCCGTTTCCGAATCGTACCGTATCTTACAACTTTCCCTCTCCCAGCAAAGTGCCAGCGGGATAGGGGTGACTTGTTTCGCACAAATCGCACCGTTTGAGTGGGTTGAAATTCACCCAAAGGGTAGAAAACTGCCCTAATCCATGTCTGTTGCCGTCTGATCGTGGTTAAGACAGGTCAAGAAACACATGGTGTACAAAAGTCGGACGGGCACCATCCAGTCATTTGATCCCTCACAAAAGCCACACTTTTGCCAGCGATCTTTCTCGATCTTTTGCTCCCGACCACAACTCGAATCAACGAAAAAACCTCGCAGTGGTTAGGGATGTCCTGTCCAGCTCGTTCCCTGCTGGCCTTGCGTGATTCGGGGCTATCACAGGAATCACCGGTGAGGTTTTGGCGTCAGGCTGTGAATTTGGAAAAAATACGACTCCCTTTGTTGCCGTCGTGCCTTTCAGAGCCAGGCCCCTTCCCCTTTTCGAGTTTCCCCAGTCAGCAGGCAACGGCGCCCGCAACTCGACGAAGCTCAGTACCCAAACGACCCGGAAACGAGAGCAAGCGTCCCCACAGAGCAGCCTCGCGGTATGTAGAAAGCAATGAACGAATGATTGATGGACGCATGGATGTTCGATGGAAGCCTAGCGAGTGATTGATGGATGGAAGTTCTGACTCGATCTGCCTTTCCCAGACCCACGCATTTCCACACAACATGACCGACTTCATTCGGAATATCCTGGTGAACGCCACGGTGAGCGCTGCCAACGCCGCCGCCGCCACCGCCGCCACCGCCGCTGCCTCCACGGAGGCCGCTGTCAAGGCCGAGATGGCCAAGCCCGTCAACCAGATCCAGATCCCTGCGGCCGTGGCGTCGCTTGCCACTGCCGACTGCGCGCTGCCGGTGGAGAAGCAGCGTCTGATCAAGGTCGAGATCCTGCAGGAGCCCGCGACGTCCGCGGCCACGAGCCCACTGATGGCCACGACGGACGCTGGCAAGGCGCAGCGCGCCGCCAGACGCGACGTTGTGAACGCGCGCCGCGACAAGCGCAAGGCTATGGCTCAGAGCGCGTCGTCGGTGCCGTCATCGCCCATGGAGATGACGTCGTGCGGCGGCTCGTCATCGGACTCGGAGGACGAGCTCGAGGACAAGAGCAAGAAGATGAAGACGAGCATGACGTCGTCACTCGCCGTCGTCGGCGGACTCGCTGTGTCAGAGAACAAGAAGCCCAGCCTGTCGTCGTCGATGCCGCCGACGCCTGGTCTTCTGTTCACACCGGAGATTGACGCCGCTGGCGAGGAGCGACTACGCGCGATGGAAGCGCAGCTCGAGACGCTGGACCCGGACTCGAAAGAGGCCAAGAAGAAGCGCCGTCTGATCCGCAACCGCATGTCAGCGCAGCTCCACCGTGAGCGCAAGAAGGCCTACGTCGGCCAGCTCGAGGACCAGCTCATGGAGAAGGACCGCGAGCTCAAGTTGCTCCAAGAGAAGATGGCCAAGATGATGGAGGACACGGAGAAGCTGAAGCTCGAGGTCGAGAAGACCAAGACGCCAACACAGCCAGTTGCCGCACCTGCCAAGCCAACGCCAGCGACCAAGGCGCCAGTCGCCAAGGTCGCGAAGAAGGCTGATGACGAGGTCATCATCAAGGAGGAGCCACAGAGCTGGGACTCGCCATGGCCGCTGGACGCCGCCGAGACGTGGGACCTGCACGGCCTCGAGGACTCGGAGATGGCGGACCTGGAGACGGCGGATCTGCTGCGCGACTTCGACGACCCGTTCGCTGGTCTGGGCGGCGCCGAGTACGCCGACCTGTGCAAGCCGCACCACGAGATCCACGCCGCGAAGAAGAACCTCGCGATGATGGCCGCCGTGATGTTCTCGGTGAGCTTCTTCGGCAACAGCCCGTCGTTCTACAACGTGACGCCTGGCTCGAGTTTCTCGTCGACCTTCGGCGCGCAGCCTCCGAAGGAGTTCTCGCAGATGAGCATCGCCTCGCGCATCGTCGCGTGCCTGGAGAAGACGTCGTGGAAGGAGTTCCGCGATGTGTCGTCGTGGATCTCGGCTCGCACCGCCGATGCCGCGCAGGAGAAGGAAGACGCGGAGAAGGCTGACGAGACGGACGACGAGGACACTGCCTCGGTGCAGCCAGTGTCGTCGCCGTCGGCGGCTTCGGACGTGACGGACACGACCGGCTCGACCTGCGGCTCGCCGTCGAGCATGATCGACGACTGCCTGGATGACGCGACGATGACGGAGACGGATCTGATTGACGAGTTTGAGTACCCAGTGGAGGATCCGTTCGGCGCTGGCGCTGGTGCTGACTGGCTCGTGGACGAGACCGACTTGAACAAGGACATGCACAAGAAGGAGGAGTTCTTTCTGTCGGACTTCGTCATTCACGAGGAGCCACAGAAGCCCCAGCCAGCGGCGCCGACCAAGTCGTCGTCGTCGATCTCGTCATGCCTGTACGAGTCGCTCACGGCCCTGTGGCGTGAGAAGAACCAGGTGCTGCTGACGGTCCGCGACGACAAGCAGCAGGTGCTGCAGCGCTCGATCGCTGACATGAGCACGATCCGCGAAGGCCTGCAGTCGGGCAACTTCTTCACCAAGGTCTTTGGCGACAACGCCAACCAGGAAGTGGGCACGGAGGACCAGTCGGTGACGTTTTTGTACCCGATGAGCGCGTTCTCGTCGGAGGCTAAGCCGCTGATCAGCGAGAGCTCTAGAGCCAGCGACGCGGATCCAGTGTTCCTGGAGGTCTCGTGCCAGATGAACGGCGCGGTGGCTGCCTCGCAGATGTGAAGCGAGCGATAGATGGCAGGTGTCTTTTAGAGTGGCGTGAGCTAGATGATGACGCCGTGTGTCTGTCTGCCTCGTAGAAGGCTGGCGGTACGGCGCGAGTGGTTTCTTCCTATTTTTCCTTATCTATGGCGCGTGTGGGCGCGCGCAAATTGAACCGTTCAACAACCAACTTTGAGTTTGCATTGCATCTTCGTGGCTGGTCGTGAAGAGCACAGGTCACAGCATGACGTCGCCGAAGATCGGAGCTCTTCAACCAAAAGATACTTCCGTAAATACTCCAAATACGGACACTACTGTATATGGTATTTACCACATAAAACACCACCAATTCCACATATTACCCATCTAGCCTACCTCTTCTGGCAACAGCTCAATTGACCTCGTCGGCATGAGAATGGCGCGGTCATCGGTGCGCGGTCTGCTGCTGCTCGGCGTGGCGTTCCACGCCATCTACGTGCTGAGCATCTTCGACATCTACTTCACGTCGCCCGTGGTGCCGCACATTCCGTCGCTGGCCTACTCGTCGGCCTCGCTGGCGCCGCCGGCCAAGCGCGTGGTGGTGTTCGTGGCCGACGGCTGCCGCGCCGACAAGTTCTTCGAGTCGTCCGAGCGCGTGTCGTTCCTGCGGCGCGTGCTGGAGACGCGCGGCTCGTGGGGCGTCTCGCACACGCGCGTGCCCACCGAGTCGCGGCCCGGCCACGTCGCGCTCTTCGCCGGCATGTACGAGGACGTGAGCGCCGTGACCAAGGGCTGGCAGGACAACCCCGTGGACTTTGACTCGGTCTTCAACCAGAGCAAGCACGCGTGGCTGTTTGGCAGCCCCGACATCGTGCCCATGTTCGCGCGCCGCGTGCCGCAGGCCACGGAGCTCCACTACTCGCACGAGGAAGAGGACTTTGCGTCGGCCGACGCGTCGCAACTGGACGTGTGGGTCTACAACCGCGTGCGAGAGCTGCTGTTCACGCAGGCGGCAGGCAACGAGACGCTGCACCAGGAGCTCCACGGCGACCAGGTCGTGTTCTTCTGCCACTTTCTGGGCATCGACACCAACGGCCACGCACACCGCCCACAGTCACGCGACTATCTCGCCAACATCGCACTCGTGGACGAGCTCGTGGAGAAAACCACGCGGCTGCTGGACGAGTTCTACGGGTATGACGGCCGCACGGCGTTCGTGTTCACGGCCGACCACGGTATGAGCAACAAGGGCGCCCACGGCGACGGAGACCCGAGCAACACGCGTACGCCGCTGGTCGTGTGGGGCGCCGGCGTCGATGGGCCGCATGAACTCACGGAAGCCACGCTCGCCACGACAGCCAGCGCGTTCAAAATCGATCTGCCGACGCAGTCCCACGCACAGGTCGCGGCTCAGCTGCGCGTCCAGAAGGAGCAGGAGACGGCGGCATTTGAGCAGTGGGGGCTCGGCCACCTCACACGCAAGGACGTGATGCAGGCCGACGTGGCGCCGTTACTCAGCGCGCTATTGGGACTGCCGTACCCACGCAACTCGGTCGGAGTTCTTCCGTTCACGTACCTCTCGAAGGGTGTGTACCGCACCAAAGCCGTGGTTTCAAACGCCCAGCAACTGTATCTCCACGCGCAGCGCAAGGCCAGCGAAAAGCAGTCGCAGACGCTGCTGTTCTTCCGTCCGTTCGCGCCATTTCAAGACGAACTGCCGATGTATGTGGAGAAAATGCACAAGCAACTCAGCGATCGCGAGCTGGACGAGGCCGAGCGCACAGCGCAGCAAGTGCTCGACGTGTGCCTCGCGACGCTCGAGTACTTCCAACGCTACGACTGGGCCTTCCTCATGAGCACCGTCGTGTTGGGCTACGTGGGCTGGATCGCGTTCCTCGCTGTCGCCTTCCTCGCACCGTCAGCGACCGGCCGTGACTTTGATGGACTCCATGCTCTGTACACGAGCAGTGTGTGCGACGCCAAGTTCGTGATGCTGGCGTTGATCGTCGGGGCCTTTCTCGCACTCGAGAGCTCTCCGTGGACCTACTTCGTGTACATTAGCTTCCCGCTCGCGTACTGGAACGCTGTCTGGACGCATCGCCACGTCTTGCTGTCTTCGATTTCGTCCACTTCCTCGTCCAGGGCGTCGACGACCAGTGCAAGCCGCCAGTGGCTCCAAGTCGCGTGGATCGTCGGTAGTTTGGAGCTCGTGGTCTTGGGCTACAACCACCGCTGGATCTTCAGCATAGTCTTCCTTCTGCTGGCGTTGTGGCCGCTGCTCGATTCTCTATCGGCCACTGCCTTGGCGCTACGGTGGTCGCTGTCGTGCGTTGCAATCGCTGTCTTCCCGTTCCTCCCAACGGAATACGGAGAACACACGGCGTTAGTCGTTGTTGGTGGGCTCGTTGTGGCTGCGTGGTCTGCCTTGTCGTCCCGTGCGCACGTCAACGTACGCGTGCTCGTGCAGGCGCTTCCTCTGCTGCTGTCGTTGATCGCTGTCTTCGTGACGATGGAGTTCTTGAACGCCAAGACCAAGCCGCCGGCTGTGCTCACAGTCGCGAACTGGCTGCTGTCTCTGCTTCCGATCCTCGCGCTGCCCTTCCAGAAGAGCTCGGCGGCCTCACCTCGCCAGCAGCTCGTTGCCATCGCATTGGCACTCTCGCCCTCCTACGTTCTGCTCAGCATCTCCTACGAAGTGCTTTTCTACGCCGCGCTGTGTGCACTGCTGCTCGCGTGGCTCTCACTGGAACAGCACCAAGCTAGCGAGGCGTCCTCGTCGACTTCTTCCTCCTTCCACGACGTGCGACGCGCGTTCCTGTTCCTGCTGCTGATCAAGATCGCGTTCTTCGGCACAGGCAACGTGGCGAGTATGAGCTCGTTCGAGATTTCGTCGACGTACCGCTTCGTGACGGTCTTTGCGCCGTTCCTCATGGGCGCGCTGCTGGTGCTCAAGATCCTCATCCCGTTCCTGCTCGTGGCCTGCGCGTTCCTGCTAATCTTGCAGCTCCATTCGTCCGAGACGACCCGCTACTTTCTGCTCGTCGTCGCGCTGTCGGACGTGCTGGCGCTGCAGTTTCTGTTTCTCGTGCGCAACGAAGGCTCGTGGAAGGAGATCGGCAACTCGATCTCCATGTTCGGCATCGTGAACGCGCAGATCGTGTTCGTGCCGCTGCTGTTTCTGCTGGCAAACGCGTTCGTCAGCCGTGCGGGCAGCAACGCTGGCCACAGCCGCGCCAAGAAGGCGTGAGTCGACCCACGAACTACTACTGCAGGCAACACGACGATACAATGGATGCAAAGAGTTCGTCTCATCGTTGCTCTCTTTTAGGCTTCCTGACTACCATGATCGTTCGAGGCTCGAGGGGAACCAGAGACGAGGCAGGTACCTGTTCTCCCCCAGAGCACGGCCTTCGAGTTGCAGCGGATGGCTGGGCCGTGGTGACGCTCGCCTCGTCCTTGGCGATGGACTCGTTCTTCACCCACTTGCCAGTCGCGTTCTGTAGGCTCTCGTCACGCAGCCGAAGACACTTGACGAGGAGATTCTTCTCGCTCTCACGGAACGTGTACAGTGTATCGCAGTCTCGTCGATGGCCTCCTCCTCCAGACGCTTGAGGCAGTTGTGTTCGCGAGACCGCCCAACACTCGAAGGGTGGCCACGGATGCCACCATGCACCCACGCACGCACGTGGCGCTTTCAAAGACACGTGGGTACCAATTTGAGGGTATATGATTGGTTGAAATCAACGATCCAACGCATATGATTGGTCAATATCTAAGTGAACCCATATCAGCTAGCTTTGATGTTGAACTTGCTGTTCCTCCCCCACACGGCGTGGGTTCACCACACACGAAGCTGCTAACCTCGTCCCTCATTATCAAACCCTCTGCATCAAGCACAAGCGCCTCACCCCCCCTCCCCGTCCTTCAACGGTCCAAGCCTCCACCATGCCTGTCCAGGTCCAGGTCCATACCTCGTCTTTCTCCACGTCTTCGGTCGTCAAGCCCAAGCCCACTGCCGCCAAGTCGGTCAAGAAGCTGTCGCCATCGGCTGGCGGGCTCGTGGTCCACGATCTCACAGAGATCAACGTGGCGCGTGGCGTGCGTACACTGGCAGCGACTGAGAGCCGCGACGCCGCGATCCGCGAGTGTCGCCGCAAGGTCGAGCGGATCTCGCGCGAGTGCCGCCAGGACAACGTCAAGTACCGCGACCCGCACTTCGACCTGTCGATGTCCCCCATCCACTGTCTCAAGGGACTGAAACCGCTTCCGAAGGAAGAGAAGAAGGCGGAAGCTGAGGATGGTGACGAGGAACAGCCCGACGAAGCCCAGGCACAGGAGGAGGAGGACGACGACGAGGAGTATCTTCCGCAGGACAGCAAGCGCGTCGGCGATCTGTTCGACAAACCAAAGTTCATCGTCGATGGAATCGACGCCGGCGACATCAAGCAGGGCGCGGCCGGCGACTGCTGGCTGCTGGCGGCCGTCGCGACGATCGCCAACATGCCGACGCTGCTCGAGAGCATCTGCGTCGCTCGAGACGAACGTACGTTGCGTTCGGTACCTGTGCTAGGCGTTGTCTGCTTAGCTAACCTCTCACTTGCTTGTTGTATTAGTTGTCGGCGTGTACGGCTTCATCTTCTTCCGCGACGGCGAGTGGATCTCGGAAGTGATCGACGACCAGCTCTTCGTGGCGAACCCGTCGTACGCCGAGGCGCCGGGCGGCGTGCGCGCCCTCTTCGGCTCCGAGAAGGCGTACGTCGAGGCGCTTCAGCGTGGATCTGACTCGCTGTTCTTCGCCAAATGCTCCGACTCGAACGAGACGTGGCTGCCGCTGCTAGAGAAGGCGTTCGCCAAGGCCCACGGCGACTACGCCGCGATCGACGGCGGCCACACGGGCGAAGGCGTGGAGGATCTGACTGGCGGTGTCACCTCTGATGTCATCACTGCCGATATCCTCGACCGCGACCGCTTCTGGACCGAAGAGCTCACCAAGGTCAACAAGGAGCTGCTCTTTGCGTGCGCGATAATGGGCGTCGCGACGGACAAAGTCGAGGGGCTTTTCACGAACCACGCGTACTCTGTGCTCAAGGCCGTCGAGGCCAACAGCCAGCGCTTCGTCAAGATCCGAAATCCGTGGGGCAAGTCCGAGTGGTCGGGTCCGTGGAGCGACGGCTCGAGCCACTGGACGGCCGAGTGGATGACGCTGCTGGAGCACAAGTTTGGCGACGACGGCGCGTTCTGGATGACGTACGAGGACTTCCTGGCCACGTTCACGATCCTGGACCGCACGCGCGTGTTTACGAACGAGTGGACCGTCGCGCAGGTGTGGACGCAGTGCCACGTCGCGTGGCCGTCCGAGTTTGCCGAGCAGCAGTTCTCGATCACGCTGTCGCAGGCGAGTCCGGTCGTGATCGTGTTGCAGCAGGCTGACCAGCGCTACTTCACGGGCCTCGGCGGCCAGTACGACTTCACGTTGCACATGCGTGTGCGTCGCGAAGGCGAGACCGAGTTCTGGGCTCGTTCCAAGCAGGCGCTTGTGATGACGCGCAGTGTCAACAAGGAGCTGCAGCTCGACGCCGGCACGTGGATCGTAACGTTCCGTGTGAGCCGCACTCCGAACGGGCTGGCGCCACGCTCCAAGGTCGTCACCAAGTACAAGGCCGAGCACTCCAACAAGTTCCTCGCGGTGGCGCGCAACTTTGACTTCGCCCAGGCCAAGGCCATCTCGCCTGAGTGGGTCGACGAGGTCGAAGAGGAGGCGACGGCGGGCGATGACGAAGCCGAGCCAGACCAGGAGGAAGAGGCTTCCGATGAGGCTGCTGAGCAAGGAGAAGAGAAGAGCGACGCAACGGAAGAAGAAGCCGAGCAAGAAGAGGAAGACGAGGAAGAGGAAGATGACACGCAGGAAGACACGACGGCGGTCGTGGGCATCCGAGTGCACGCCATTGACCCAAAGCTCCAGGTCGAGCTGGCGCCTCGTGACGAGACTGTCGAGGAGCTGGACCCCGACGAGAGCAGCGTCACGACGTTCCTTTCTGCGGCCACGAACAAGTCGGCGTTCCTCTCGCACAGCTACCGCAAGTAGAAAGCAGGACGGTTTGTCAACCGCTTACTCGTGTTCAACAACACGTACGTTTTGTACTACCGAACGACCAAATGATCGGAATTGTCTCGTGAGACTGTGGCTTACGTGCCAGTGTCTCGGTGACTCGCCAATGGCGATTCGCCATGCACACCCTTTTTAAAATAGCCGAGCTTCGATTCGCATGAACTGTACGCAGTGCGTGGCATGAGTGCTGACACACAGTCACTGTGACAGCGGGCAACAGATTCTTCTTCAGCGACTTTCTCCTATGCAACTGGCCAGTGATACGGTAGACTGTTCTCGTAAATGAGCCTCGCGAGATCGGCAGCACCAGCCTCGCTCACTTGGGTGGAGCGTGTCGATGCTATCACAGCAAGTAGCCCCACTGGCTCACTGGAGCCCATGCAAAGATGTGTGCTGACAGCAATTGGATCCAGGAACTATAATAAGGTCCCCAGGAAGCATTTCCCTCCAATAATCAATGGGTAGAGTGCGTGCCGCAATTTTACCCCACATCAGAATGCACAACAACCTCTCTAACGGCATGTCGGGGCCACCTCACCATCCAAGAGTCTGGCGCTGCGTGTGACCACCGCAGCAGAAACTTGCACCACAAGGATATCGTTTGGACAAGGCGTGTCGGTTTACACAATCCCGTTTATGCTGGGACCCAGATTCGCACCACCATGTTTATGCTGGTGAGTACTGTCTGCATCGTCGTCCGCCCGCTGCAATGCTCTTGTAAAAGTTGCGCAGGCTCCACAGTTCAGACAAGCGATCATCGATGGCCACAGCCGGCGCCAAGCACATACCGGTACTGAAAAATGAGTGCCTTGAGTCCTGGCTGACCAGCCCCATCCTACTTCGAAGTACTGTACGCTTGTGTAGAAGTACAAGTTTCAATCGATCCCTCGCTGTCCAAGACAATCGTTTCCAGTACAACGTAGTCGAGAGTTACACGTGTATGACGCTGCGCCCTGTCCATGGCTGAACGCGTCAGACCTCAACCAGGGCTACCGACTCTTGTCGTTTGCGGACACATCGGGCACATCCGATCCACAAAACATTCGGGGGGTGTCACTGTCACCTGGAATGTTTTGCGTCGGTGAGCCTATCGAGTTGACACTTTCGCCACAAGAACTGGACACCATCTTCACTGGGCCTACTGTAAGTGCTCCAGCTACAGTAGTGATACGACAGCTCATTTGCAATCGTGCTCGCTGAGTCCAACCCACTGCCTCGGTAGTCTCCCGTACCACACATCATGATAGTCATGGCATTGGGACTCGTCGTCCTGCTTGGTTTCGCCTTAGCCGTCGAAGCCGCTGAGGCGTGTACAACAGACAAGAAGAGTGAGTTCCGATCGCGACTCGCGGACGATGGCGACTACTCGACATGTCTGGCCATCCTCAGCAACTTCAAGACATGTTCCGGCGCCTGCGAGGAGACTTTCAAGAGCTGGCAGGCAGTCGCACCGAACTGCTCGACGCCTGGGTACGATACGGAGCTGGAGACGCAGACCAAGACACTCAAGAAGTGCCAGGACGCCAACGCCAATACCACTGCCAAGTACATTCCGAAGGTCGCTCCCAAGGGCACCGTCAACTGCACTTGGGATGAAACCGACGGCTGGAAGAGTAAGTACGACGTATTGAAGGACGGTTGTGTCTCCACGCTCTTCACCGTGTCAGGCAAGCCAACATGCGACGGCAACTGCCTCCAGTTCTTCGAAGAAGGCATCGACCAGGCGCCAATGTGCCTCACGCTCGACTTCGTCAACTACACGCTGCGTGAGCAGATGAAGTATCGGCTTGTTAAGTGTTTGGAGGTCCGTAGTGAGAGTCTGGACGGCAACGCGGTGCTCCAAAGCGCGACTGGCAAGTGGATCCGAAGTGAGAGCAGCGCCATGCAGGTGCGAGATAACAGCGACCAGGACGGTGCCAATATGAGCACGACACAAACATCTAGCAGCATATCGAGGCGCTCCTCCACCAGTATACTCGCCATGGCCAGTGGCGTGGTCTTGGTGGCTCTGCTCCTGTTGTTGTGACGGTGACGACTTCAAAGCCGCATTGGGTGACCCCACAAGACTCACCTGCGATAATGAATCCGATGAGCAGAGTGATCTCAACTTTGCTGAAGTTTCCGAGCAAAATTACCTCTATGAATGAATGGAAAATGCCCAATCACATACCTCCGGTCTAAAGAGGTGTCTCTTCATGATCCAGGGCTCCTTCCTGGACTAGGAGCTCGCTTTGGACTCCCACCGCCAATGCTCTCAATGCGACGAGCCGCGTGGCGCGTCGTGCGGTCACCGCAGCGGCGCCTGCAGCTCTTCACGACGTTGGTGGGCGTGGTTTTTGTTTTCTGCTGCGTGGAGTCCCCCTCGCTGACGTTCGCGGAACTGCCGACCGCGTTCGCAAGTGACTTCCACACGCGCCGTGGCTTCTTCCACGTGTTGCGGTGGCTCGAAAGCGTGCATTCGGGCGACGATCTGACCAGTTTCCTCACGGCGGTGACTACATTCAGCCACTCAGGAGAAAGACACGATGGCCTCCCATACGATCGTACGAGTTTGACCTCCAAGTTCCGATCGGCGGACGAGCTACTAGCGTTCATCACGACCATCACGAGCTGGGAGACGCTCCAGCTCATGAGCAAGACGGGTCTCCAGTGGGCAGTCACCGTCTTCTTGGCTCGAGCCAAATCACTCTCCCAGCGCATGGCTGTCGCCTGCGTGTGCTGCTGCATCTTGTCGCTCCTCTGCGCGAAAGTGGCTCAGTCGTGTGGACGTGAGCTGCTCCAGCAGGCCGTGTCTTCACCCAAGGACACTCCACAGTCTCACGACACCAAGTCACGTGCCGACTTCATGGCCGCGTTTCTCAGCACGCTCTTCTTCTCGCGGCTCGCAGCTACGACGATTGCCAGCGTCGTGCTGGGTCGAGGCTACCAACTGTACTTCGGCGGCCGCCCCGAGCGCTGGAAGGATGTGCCGCGGTACTTGGGCTCCAAGCGCCTGGCGCTCAGCACGTTGTTCTTCGCCTGTGCTGGCGTGAGCTTCATGGCCGTGTCCACACTGTCGCTGCGCTCGCTGTCGGAGGCGTCCGCCCACATCGAAGCCGTGGCGTTGAGCGGGGCGTTCGCCCACTTCGTCGCGAATGAGCTCGGGATCTCGGCTGAAGTCACACCAACTGACAGCCCTGCTGGAGCTGGTACAAATGCCCCTGCAAAGACAAAGAGAGAGTGAAGCTGTGCTGTTAGTTTTTATCTGTATATTGGGAGGAAAATATGCACTACCAGTCGAACGGCACTCGACTCACGTCTAGCTACCGTCCTTCACGCTCTTCTTCTTCGTCGTCTCCTTCTCTGTTCTTCTTCTTCTCTCTCTCTGTTTCTCCATTCTCTCTCGTCTTCTCTAATGACGCCGCAAAGCAGCAACCTGCTTCCCGCGTCCGGAACCTTCACGGTCGTTGGGGTGCTTCCAGTTGGCACCGACTACAACGATGACAGCAGCGTCGCCGTCGCAATAGGATAGTGTACCGTAGTCAGCATCTCCTTCTTACTGATCCTTCTTCTCGGCGTGGATGCGAGCCTCGAACTCAGCAGACGCCATGCGGCGACCGAAGAACTTGAGCACCTCGTCGATCAGAATCACTGGCAGCGAGAACGCCAGCACGAGCAGCCACTCGTTGAAGTCCAGTGGCGTCACGCTGAACGTGTCCGCGAGCACGTCCACGTACAGAATCACAAAGTGCAGGCCGAACGACACGACCATGGCGATAAGCAGGTACGGGTTGGCCCATGGTGGCATAGTGACCAAGCTGCCGTCCTCCGAGAGAGCGTTCAGCGCGTTGAACATCTCGATGGCGACCAGCACCGACAGCGACAGCGTCGAGGCCGAGCGCTTGCCGTCAGTGAAGTAGCGGCACGGGTCCGACGAGAAGTCAAAGCCGTCGAAACTGTTCACCTTGAAGTCCTTCCACTCGTGGCACTTGGACCAGTTCGTGAGCTGCTGGAACGTGATCAGCGTGTGGCCATCACCCGAGCCGTCGTAGTACATGTACCAGTACGCGAACACACCGACGCAAGCAAGACCGACGTAGATGCCAACGACCATGTAACGGAAGAAGACCCAACGGTTGATCAGCACATCGTCGCTGCGGCGAGGCGGCTTGGTCATGATGTCCTTGTCTGGCGGGTTGAAGCCAAGCGCGGTCGCCGGCGGGCCGTCCGTGACCAGGTTGACCCACAGGAGCTGCACTGGGATGAGACCCTCAGGCATACCGAGAGCAGCCGTGAAGAAAATCGCAGCAACCTCACCAATGTTCGACGAGATCAGGTAGCGGATGAACGCCTGCATGTTGTTGTAGATGGCACGGCCTTCCTCGACCGCCGAGACGATGGTGGCGAAGTTGTCGTCAGCGAGGATCATGTCGGCAGCCTCCTTGGCGACTTCCGTACCGGTGATACCCATGGCGATACCGATATCGGCCTGCTTAAGGGCAGGAGCATCGTTCACACCGTCGCCAGTCATGGCCGTGACTTCACCAAGCTGCTTGAGCATCTTCACAAGCTGCTGCTTGTGCTTTGGCTCGGTACGCGAGAAGACGAGGCCGTTGCTGTGCTCGGCACTCAAGTACTGGTTCTGCTTCTCCACTGGCAGCGCGAAGAACTCGCCGCCCGTGAACGACTTGTGGGACACATCCTCGGTCTCCGAGAACACACCAATCTTACGGCAAATGCTCTCGGCCGTGAGCTTGTTGTCACCCGTGATCACGATCACGCGGATACCGGCCGTGTGGCACGTCTCAATCATTGGGCGCACCTCTGGGCGTGGAGGGTCGAGCATGCTCGCCAGACCAACGAACGTGAGACCAGACTCGATAGCGGCGAAGTTCTCCGTGCTCTCGAGCTGCTTGTGGGCCGGGTGGTGGCGGTCGCCATCGTACGAGCCCAGGTCGCCAAGCTCCTCCTTCTTGGCAAGCGCGAGACAACGCAGCGACTTGCGAGCGAAGCTCGAGACCTGCGCGAGCAGCACCTGGCGGCCAGCGGCCGTCAACGGCTTGATGGTGCCGTCAGCCAGCTGGACAGTCGAGCAGCGGTCAATGAGACCCTCCGGAGCACCCTTCACGAATAGAATGTTCTGGTTCGCGGCGGTCGATCGCGTTGGGCGGGCAACCGACTGGCCCGCCTTGGAGCAGAGAACCGACATGGACTTGCGGTCGCGCGAGAACTCGAGGATCGCAAGCTTCTTGTGCTGCTCGCCATAGAAGTCGTTCCAGAACTGCACCGCCTTGGCCGGGTTCGAGTTCTGGAGCGCGGCGAATTCCGCGTGCTTGGCTGGCTCCTCAGGGCAGCCGATCTTCTCGACCAGCACCTTGAGCGCTGCCTCCGTTGGCTCGCCGACGCGCACGTACTTGCCGTCCTTGTACTCAATCGCCGACTCGTTACACAGCGAGGCGATCTTGGCGAGCGTCGACACGGTCTTGGACTGCGTGAGCGACTTGCCCGTGATCTTACCAATCGGCGCGTACGTGTGGCCCTCCACGTCGTAGGTAATCAGCTCCGTCTCGCTGTTGCCCAGATGCGCAAACGTCACGGCCGACATCTCATTGGTCGTGAGCGTGCCCGTCTTGTCCGAGCAGATCACAGATGTGCAGCCCAGCGTCTCCACCGACGGCAGCTTGCGCACAATGGCGTTCTTCTTGGCCATCTTGCGCGTGCCGAGCGCCAGACACGTCGTGATGACGGCCGGCAGACCCTCTGGAATCGCCGCCACGGCCAGGGCGACCGCGATCTTGAAGTAGTAGATGCAGCCCTTGAGCACGGAGCCGTGGGCCGGGTCGAAAAAGTTCTTGTAGTTGATGATCCACACCACGATACAGATGATGCCAATGACCTTGGACAGCGTCTCACCGAACTCGTCGAGCTTCTTCTTGAGCGGCGTCGACTCCTCCTCACCCGCAGCCTCCTGCACGGACGCCTGGATCTTGCCGATCTCCGTCTTCATGCCAATCTCCGTGACGACGCCGCGGCCGAGTCCGTTCACGACCACTGTCGTGGCGAACAGCATGTTGGTCTTGGCCTGGATCACGCTCTCTGTGTTCTTCGGCAGCGCGTCGATGTCCTTGTTCACCGACGTGCTCTCGCCCGTCATCTGCGCCTGCTCCACACGGATGGCCGTCGTCTTCATCGAGATCAGACGAATGTCCGCTGGGACCTTGTCGCCCACGCGGATCTCCACAATGTCTCCAGGCACGAGCTCGCGCGCTGGGATCGTCACCATCTCGCCGTTACGCAGCACACGCGCGTTCTCTGGCTGCAGGTCCTTGAGCGCGTCAAGCGCCGCCTCGGCATTCGACTCCTGCCACACGCCGACGACGGCGTTGAGCACGAGAATCACTAAAATCACGAGCGGCTCCACGAAGGCCGTGATGCCCTCTTCGTGGCCGCCCTCAAAGTACGCGAGCGCGAACGACACGCCGGCCGCGCCCAGCAGGATCTTGACGAGCGCGTCGTCAAACTGCTCGAGCACGAGCTTCCACAGCGGCGTGCCCTCCTCCTTCTCCAGCTCATTGAAGCCGTAGCTCTCGCGCTGCTTGGTCACGGCGGCGTCGTCCAGCCCGCGCTCCTCGCTCACGCCGAAGTGCTTGAGCACCGCGGCCGGCGCCTCCACTTCGAAGCGCAACTCCGCCATCGTCCGTCTTTCTCGGTCGTGTGGCTCGTTTCTCTGTGTGGGAAGCTCTTCGCGTCCTCTCCGGTCAGCGGGTCCGGTCCCCCTTTTTGAATTGAAGCCACAACAACAGGCTGCGATTCATTTTGGGTGGGGAAAAACCAGATTCACTTCACTGTGGAACACTACGGAAGTGGCGTGCAATTCAAAATTGAATTGGCAGCGTCAGATGCTCGCCGGCTCCACGTGGCAGCATTGAGACAGCTTCTAGAACACCGGACCACCTTCAAAGATCGCGTTGAAGCAAGCGAGCGGACAGAGACTTGTGTGAATGGGGGAAAGACAACCACTGGCAGACAGACACGATCAATCGCTTGTTGGATGCCAGTGTGTCGTCACGGTGGGAATACAGGAGAAAGAATGCTGGCATACTGGCCACCGCCGATGCTGGAAAGCTTGGTCGAGAAGGTCGCATCAATCGCCTGAAGTGCTTTCACTCCATTTCATTGGTTGAAATCCTGCTTGAAAGCAATGTTTTACACCAATTAGAGACGGCATGTAAGAATAACGTGGTCCACTTCATATCAGGTTCAGAGCTGACTTGGATCTCATCGTTCGTTTCCAGCGTCGCGGAAGGTTCCGCCACATTGGCGGATGGCACACGGCCATGCTGACGGGCATGCGCATCCGCCAGCTGCATGGACTGTGTTTGACGGCCGTGATGGACTCATAAACGCGTGACATTGTTACCAGCAAACTCCATGAGCGGCGGTGCGTTGCGGAGTGTGGAGAAGGAAGGGCACCGAGACTCCCACCAGCCAGCACGTCGCATACTCTGCCTTCACGTACCGGTACGTAGGAGCCAAATAATCGGAGAGATCAAGCGGCAGCTGACGAGTCTTTCGCACAAGAAGCTGGAAGGAGATCCGTCCAAATCCATTTTGCTGTCTCTGCCATAGGTTTGCGTGTATAACAGACGAGACACAGAGAAATGAGACGTACCTACTGTGCGCCGGCTCCGCTGTAATTCTTCGAAAATTCCATCCATGAATTATTACAGGTTTTGGTTGGCACAAATCTGTCAGGATGGAAAATTTTCATACCCGTGTGTATTCAAAATAAGAGGTATTCCGCTCGAGACACAACGGCTTTAGCATGTGAGGTTTTTCGCATTTGGCTCCAGCGCTCTCCACAAGAAGCTCTTCGCGAACTACACCTGCCCGTTGCGTCAGTGTGGGGGAGGAAGAGAACTGGATTGCAGCTCCATCTCCATTCCTCAGCTCTCGGCGCCAGTGCCTCTCTCTTTGCGGTATCGGAGCCCTTGTGCTCCCAGTCCGACCCAGAGAGCTGCTCACTAATAGTGAGTCACTATCGGATCTCCACCGACGACGACAACATGACACGGGATACACGCGACTTCGTTGTATACAACGGCCGTCTGCAGCGAGTGCGGTGTGCGCGGCTCACGAACAAGCCCTTCGAGGACATGAGCACACTCCGCAAGCTCACGTCGCTCTCGTACATGAGCCACAAGCTGCGCGAGTGGCTTCGCAAGGACCAACGCGACACGATCGCCATGGAACAGGAAGAACAGGAGATCTACCGCGCGAGCATGCACGAGATTATCTGCTGTGAAGAGCTTATGGCGGAGCCGGAGAAGCCCGCACCGGAACGAGACCATGGCCGCCGCTGCAGTGTGACGACAACGCGGACATCGGACTCGGAGGCGTCGTGCTTCTCGCACTCGTTCCTGAACGAAGACTCGCTATCTTACGAGCCGACCAAGGAGCAGCGTTGGTGTCTTAACTGCAACAAGTGCTTCCAGCGCCAGCTCAGCCACTACGACTACTACTGCGCACTCGACTGCAAGACGGCTCATCACATGCGCATCGCGACGTGTTCATAAGCACTGAGTTCGCTCTGTGTGCCGCCGCTTTTTGTCTTCGATGCGTCGTTCGTGTCATCCACCCTGTACGATCCAGTTCTCGGGGGATCAAGTCCTGCAGTCACTGTCTGTGGAGAAACCTGTTGCCTGCTACAACATTTATTATCGCGACTCGTTCCAGAGCGAGACCGTCGCCCGCTTTTTCGCAGCAAACGAAGCTGCGCCGCCATACCCAACACATTATTGCCGTCATGGAGAAGGTAGCTATGTATATCATGGTGATCTGTCTCACTAGCTACTGTCAAGAATATACCCTCACACCACTCAGATCTTGGTTCCATTTCCATGGTGATGCATTTTCCTCAGCCGTGCACATGTCACAATCTCGAAAGTCATTCCCATAAGGGACTCTGTATACAGATATCCTGTCGTGTTGAGTAGAGGACCTAAAAGCATGATTACGACCGTGATATCCTCTGAAAACGCATTTGGGGTGTCGCGAGCTTTTCTGACTTGAGCTCCTCGTCGGGGATTCCGAGTCCAACGTCGAAGCTGGAAAAGCAAACGGACGACGGCGCCGCAGAGAAGCGAGCGGCTCCCTCCTTAGACAACAACAGCTACTAAAGCAGCAGCAGTAGCGATGGTGGCAGCGAACAAGATCGTCGTGTGCGACAACGGCACGGGCGTACGTAACCTCTGGCTGACGAGCTATCTCTCATTGAGAAGAGAGAGAGACTCACAACGACGATCTCTGTGTTCAACCAGTTCGTGAAGGCGGGCTTCGCGGGCGAGAACTTCCCCAAATGCATCTTCCCGTCGCTTGTGGGTCGTCCCATTCTGCGAGCGGAGGAGGCCGTGCAGAAGGACATCCTGCTCAAGGTGAGGCCGTGACACTTTGTGTATGGGCGCGTTTATGAGGCAGCCGTGCTTACTGCGCCTTTGTTATGTAGGATATCATGTTCGGTGACGAGGCCGCGGCGGTGCGCTCCAACTTGGAAATCTCGTACCCGGTGGAGAACGGTATCGTGAAGAACTGGGACGACATGGAGAAGCTGTGGGACTACACGTTCAAAGAGCGTCTGGGCATTGACCCTGCGGCGGGCCACCGCATTCTCCTCACGGAGCCGCCGCTTAACCCGAAGCGAAACCGCGAGAAGCTCGTGGAGACGATGTTCGAGAAGTACGGGTTCGAAGGCACGAATGTCACGACGCAGGCCATGCTCACGCTGTATGCGCAGGGCACCGTCACGGGCGTCGTCATCGACACGGGTGACGGTGTGACCCACGTGGTCCCAGTGTTCGAAGGCTACGTGCCGCAACACTTGATCTGTCGCCTGGATGTCGCTGGTCGCCATATCACGCAGTACATGATCAAGCTCCTGCTGCTGCGCGGATACGCGTTCAACCGCACGGCCGACTTCGAGACTGTGCGCCAGATCAAGGAGAAGCACTGCTACGTTGCGTATGAGCCACAGGCGGAGCGTAAGCTCGCCCTTGAAACGACTGTGCTGGAAGAAACCTACGAGCTGCCCGATGGCCGTATCATCCGCCTCGGCCGTGAGCGCTTTGAGGCTCCCGAGGCTCTGTTCAACCCAGGCCTCATCGACGTCGAAGGCGCCGGTATGAGCGACATGGTCTTCGACATGTGCATGAAGGCCGACATCGATCTTCGCTCCGAGTTCTTCAAGAACATCGTGCTTTCCGGTGGCTCCAGCATGTACCCTGGTCTGCCGAGCCGTCTGGAGAAGGACATCAAGGACCGCTACCTCAAGGACGTGCTCAAGGGCGACAAGTCGCGTCTGAGCAAGTTCCGTCTGCGTATCAACGACCCTCCGCGCCGCAAGCACCTCGTGTTCCTGGGCGGCAGCGTGCTGGCCGACGTCATGAAGGACAAGGACGACTTCTGGATCCTGAAGAAGGACTACGAGGAGCAGGGTCTGCGCTGCCTCGACAAGCTCAAGTAACTCAAGTGCCATTGAGAATCACCAGCTCCTTCTAACAACAGAGAGAGAGAGAGAGAGAGAGAGA